>JABFAK010000449.1:0-45091 GCA_013266265.1 Fusarium sp. NRRL 66182
TATAGCTTTATAATATTTATTTATTTATTTAATTCTTTAGTTTACAGCCTATAAGTAGATAGAGCTAGTAGTAAAGCTAAGTTATAGTCTATAACAATAACAACAACAACGTCTACCTCCATCGCGTAGAGAATCCGCAGAGCATTCTACCGTGCAGCGTCCAATATGAACTGCTGCTTTCCAAAAATACAAACATTCTACAAAATGCATCTGCCCTTTCTTCGCATTTTTCAATCCTGCAACTGACAAATTACAGCTGTAATCGCGACGGATATGTAGTGATCGGGGTAAGTTACTCTAGGCAATGGGTTGAGCTTCCATCGCCATAGGTGGGTAGGCACTGATAGAGCACAAATCGGGCTTGAGAAAGTCTCGTTCGAAGTCGTCACAGTCGGTCTGCTGTCTTTCATCGCCCAGTCTCGTTGTCGCCTTTGTGAAATCCCAACCACTCTCCCAGCATACCCCCCGGCTTCGGTAGTGGACATTCCCTTCGTGTTCTGTCCTGTGCTCGGTCGACCTCCTCAGTTGACAAATCGTTGAATTGTGCGATTCCGTCTTCAACCTTGGGGTTGGCATCCTTCCTCCTCCATCTCATCCGTCGGCCATTTTCGTCAACCATAACATCTCCGTCGGCGAATCGAGCTCGAGGCACAGGGCAGGGAAGTAGGTGTGGAATCGTGACGACGATAAAGCAGGCGGCGACCGTCGTTGCGAAGAGCGACGACGTCATTCGCGATTTCGGATGAAGGAGTGGTGGCATGATCCCGGTTCCGGAAGTCGTTCAGTGAAGGGACTTTAGTAGTCTCAATTGGCTGTCAGCGGAGGGTTGAATGAGTTCTTGATGCCATTGAACTCACAAAGAGACCGCAGCATCGTCCTCCAGATGCTTGTTGACCAAGTCGACGAGCCCTGTGTTTCGAGCGATTTGTGGTGTTGATACCAGAAATCGCGAAGCTGTCTCGCCCACCTGAGTTATCTCCTGTTTCCCATTGGCTACCGGTTCGAAGGGCTGCTGCCGGTCCCGGTCCTACGTAAATCCGACCTCTATCTTTCTTTGGCGGGGCATCAGCAGCTTGGCTCCACCCAGCAAGACGTAGCGGAACGTCACTCACTCAGCGCGAATCGCGAAATCTCCAAATCCATCTCCAACACACGCGACCTACTTTTTAATCCTCCCCGGGTTCACCATTTCGCATAATCACCTTGTCTCAGTATTAACGACATGTTATGAATATCAACACCTACCCGATTTGAGGCGATATCATAGAGCGACGCGCACGCACATTCCTCGTGCCTCCCCGACCTCTTACAATAATGAGTGACCTTGACAAGTGAGGCTCAAGTTCGACCGTCGATCGCCGAACCCTCGGGCTAATTCCTTTGACCTCAGAGCCATTGCGCAGTTGCGCTCATGCCGACCTATTCCAGAAGCGCAAGTCCGTGAGCTATGTCATAAAGCGCGTGAACTCTTGATAGAGGAGGGCAACGTCGTCACAGTAACAGCACCGGTAACGGTATACGCCGCCCATGTGCCGACATTTGTTAGATCAGAATGACTGATATTCCCATCAGATATGCGGCGACATCCACGGTCAATTTCATGACTTGATGGAACTGTTTAGAGTGGGAGGTGATGTTCCGGATACAAATTATCTCTTCATGGGTACGAACCCCATCTCGCTCCTATCAGCGCCTCTGACCAACCTTTGCAGGCGACTTTGTCGACCGTGGCTTCTACTCACTAGAGTCGTTTCTGCTTCTCCTCTGCTTAAAAGTTCGATACCCCGATAGAATGACGCTCATTCGCGGCAACCACGAATCCCGCCAGATCACAACAGTCTATGGATTTTACGATGAGTGCATACGAAAGTACGGTAGTGCAAACGTGTGGCGCTACTGCTGCGATATTTTTGACTATCTAGCACTTGGTGCGATCGTGCTGGGCGCTTCGAACACAATGTCCCCTGGCATGGAACCTATCGACGACGAGACCGAGATCGAGGTTTGCGACCAGAACGGCACCATCATGAGCCGCTTCCCACGACGCCGACCAGACGAAAGCGCGCAAGACCGATTGCAAAGCCCAGGCGGTACTGCGATGGACAAGACCGGTCCTCCAGGCTCGGGTGCTTCAGGCTCCAGTGGCGGTTCCGTCGGAAATCCGGCTGGAGCAGTGTTGTGTGTTCATGGCGGCCTGAGTCCCCTTGTTGACACAGTGGACAAGATCCGTCTAATAGATCGCAAGCAGGAAGTTCCTCATGAGGGAGCTATGTGCGATCTGCTCTGGTCCGACCCGGACGAGATCGATGGGTGGGGTCTCTCCCCGCGTGGTGCAGGCTTCCTCTTCGGTGCAGATATCGTCAAGGTTTTCAACCACCGCAACGACCTCAGCCTCATTGCTCGCGCGCATCAGCTTGTTATGGAGGGCTTCAAGGAAATGTTTGACGCTTCCATTGTTACTGTGTGGTCTGCTCCAAACTACTGTTACCGTTGCGGCAACGTCGCTGCCGTTCTAGAGCTCTCCGAAGATGAGTCTGGCACGGGTCTTTTTGCTCGCAGCAACGGTGATGTAGGCAGAAGTGACGGTGGTGCTGGTGTTATGGTCGAGGGCGGTATGCCTCCTAGGAGCGGACCTGCACGACGATACAGGGTCTTCCAGGCTGCGCCCCAGGATTCTAGAGGAATGCCTGCCAAAAAGCCAGTAGCAGATTACTTCCTGTAATTCCCGATTTTGTCATATACTTATTTTAGTACCTTTGCCAGATGCATGGTGGGCTTACTGTTATGAAATTAACTGGATTTGGGTTAAAGATAGGGACGGCGTTTAATCAAATTCAAGATTCATTTTTTACTACCTGAGTAAAAGGGGGTATCTTCGTAGTACGCCATCCAAATGCTCATCAACGCAATGCAATTCCATCCCACCAATTCCGGGTAACATGTCTCCTAATGACTGCATCGCCCTAATCATCAACTCATACTACAAAAAAACCCCGCTCCTCCGCTGGATATGCTGCCGCACGGCTGTTGAACTCCCAAGCCCTCACCGTAAACTCTAAGTGATGCAAGCTTAAAAAGGATGCCCAATTTTCTGATCCGGAGTTGTCATAGACAGCTGCCAGAAAGACTTTGGCTTCCTCGCGGGACTCGCTATATGCCTTGTAGGTCATGAGATATGGCATCTGGTCGCAGAGGTGACGCAGCTCGACTTGCTCCTCTAAAGATGGACATGTATTATCCTCGCAAATACTGGCCATGACGGTAAAAATTGCAGCTCCAGCTTTGGCATTGTCGGTTCCGGAACTGTCATTTGGACGTGTATCTGGATTCGGGGGACCAGTCGAGTCTGTGGCTTCGACTGGCTCTGTTTCCTGGGAAACCAGGCCCTCGATTTGCTTCTCGGTGCTGTCCTTGGGATTGTCGATTAATCCTGTTGTTCCCTTTGAAATAATGTTATCAATTCGCTTCTCCGTGTTGATATCGGGCTGTGTAGACATGTCAGTGCCATCCTTCGTCTCCTTGGGTATGAATGCTGATAACTCACCTGGCTGAACGTGATCTGCTCTTCCACAGGCTTGTTTTGTCGGCAGGAAAGTAGACAACGTTTTGTTGCGGGATGCTCCGGGTCCAACCAGCCTTCCTCTTCTCTCTTTCTCTTTCTCTTCCTCTTCCTCTGAAGTAGGCACCCTAGGATTTCTTGAGCTTCCGACCGCCAGTGACTCAAGTTGCGCTGCCCATCCTTGGCTGGTCTTCTCTTCCGTCTGCTTGAGGAAGATTGTCTCTTGCTGCGCGACAACGCGCCAGGGGTTTCTATTCTTGGTTTGCGCGTCCATTTTGGGTGCAGCTTTTCTGGCTCCTTCTTTGAGCTCTGCCGGTCTGGCTGTGCTTGAGACTCGGGGGATGAACTCGGGGTTGGTATCAAGAGTTTGATTTGAGGAATGCCCTCAACTTGTGATGTTAAAGATATGCTTAGTCTTCGATCGCTTGAATACCTGTCCACAGTTTTGCGTCTCTTGATTAGGGAAGGGCTCGGTAAGTCCGCGGAGGCCTTGCGTTTTTGTCGTGGAGGGCTTTTATAGTTTTGGCGCATCACATCTCCGGTACATTGCATCATGTTCATCAGGTTGTTGCTCACTTGTTCGAGCGTCCGTTCGTAAGAAGACAGAGTTGACGAGACTTGACGGAAACCTTCCAATCCTATTTCGGCTTCTTCTAGCGTATTGCCTGAAAGCATTGCTTAGGCTTTTTTGTAATGACTTGTGGATGGATATGCGACTTGGAAGCCGTAAACATGGAAGCTATGCGTCGCATATTGCTTCGGGGTGGCTCTGAACTAATTAATAGCTGGGATGACAAAGTTTGATCTTGCGTTCTTGCATGCATATTGTTCCAAATGACAATAGCTCTTCTTTGAAACTTTCCAAGAAGTTCTTTTGTTCATTATCCTGATTGATCGCGGTTGGCGTTTGGGTTCACTCATGTTCGAGTTGGTCTTGGGGACAGGCCAACAATGAAGCCTTTGTCCCTTAAGCACAAAAATACACAAACGATGATGTCTGATTGAGATTGGGCTTTGTTTGCGGTGCAAATTCGTCTGTTCACGGATGTGCTTCGCTGAGTATCAAGTTGGCGTGCAAATCGAGTTGCTTCTGTGGGTCGCCTAGCTCGAATCGATCCGGCACTGTGAAATAGAACTATAGTCTATCAAGGCGCCTTGTTCCGTCTTGTTAAACATCTAGATTCGCCATCGAGATGGGCGATGAAGCTCCTCAATTGGCGTTGGAGACGACTCTGCAATGGCTACCCCAAACCTCTTATAACCTCAAGCGTAGCGCCAAGGAAATTGCCGAGGTTTCCTCAACATAGAGGCCAGGGAATTTGAAATTCGCCGGAACGAACGAAGTCCACTGGTCCGGACAGATCCCATCCACAGGCTGCTGATCCAGTCAACATGGCCCTGAAGGCCCACCGTCTTGTCCAACAGGGTGGTGAAAGGAATTCAAGGGAATGCTGTAGCCCAACGTCGACGAGACATCCCCTGACATGGGTGCTACTGAATAGCTGTGTCGTCGAGGGTCTTCCATCATAGGTCCGGGGGCAGCAATGGAATGGTAGCCTTCCGTCCGTGAAACCTGAGAGTCAGGGAACATTTGAGAGGCATATTGTTGAGGGTGCATCGAGGAAGTGATCGGTTGCCTTGGCACTGGCGTGTGAGCGTTAGAAGGGAGTGGCCGGCCATAGGCTGGGCCGGGTTGGATGGTTTGTCCAGGCTCCCACATAGAAGAACTGCTCGTAGAGCCACTGGCGATGGATGGTTCACGGCTCTCTTGTGGGGGGACGACATATGACACACCAGCTTCGAGAATAGCAGGCCTCCTGGGCGCTATAACCTGCTGGAGGGATTGGACGTTGTCGCTTGGGTTGTTCGGGGTAAAGTGGGATATTACCGTCGGGTCGGCCTGCGCCGCCGCTCCGGAGTGCAAGTAGCTAGATATGTAATCATCACTGATCCCATGTCGATTTAGAAGGCCACGGAGCTGTCGATTCTCTTCGGCGACCCTCCGTGCGGCTTGCTGCACCTCTGAAGACGCCTCAACTCCCTGAAGCTCATACACTCGAAGTCGTTGTTCAAGCTCCTGGAGATATTCTCGTCTGCGTGCCCGAGATCTTCTCTGATTATCTCTGATCCGGGCAAGATTGGCCTTTTGCTAAAGATGGAAATATGCCAACATTAGGAACGAGGGTCGCAGAGGATAGGGATAAGCAAAAGACGGATCACGTACTGCCGGCGTTGACATTTAGCCGTTTTGTGACTTGACAAGACAAGTGTTGGAGGTCTTGCGACAAATGCCGAGCATCTAGTTCAGGCTGCGGAACCTCGTAGTAACGACTTGAGAGCGCGCCGTGGTGGTGATGGACCAACCCTGATCAGGGTCAACAAGAAGCGCACAGGATAATGTGTAAAAGCTCAAGTCTGAATGAAGCCGGAGCTGTTCAGATAAGGAGCAGCCAGAACTAATAGATGACGCCTTTCCTTTTATTGAAAGGAGGAATGGGGCACCAGCCGTGACATATACAAGGGTATTTATGAAGGCTCAAGACGATAAGCTCGCAACAGACTAAGGTAGATGAAGAGGGTCCGCCACATGGAAAGCCAGCCACAGCGGCAATCTTTCCTTTTGAATATGGCGAAAGGGGATTGGGGGGCTCTATACTACAGTACGTAGTTAGTAAGTAAGTAAGTATCGGATACATGTGCAGAATTCAAGGGCCCGTCATGGGCCAGCCGGAGAACCCCATCAACGGGCTGGGCAGCCCTATTGGGACGACGACCACCGAGCCGGCGCGGAACCGACGAGGCCGGTCGATACAAGTAGCAGCTCATTGTGTTGGAAAAGGCAGGGCTGCGCTCTTAGCAGAGCTGTGAGCTGAGCAACAGCAGCCCTGGTAACAATCTGCAAAATGAAAAACCGGTCAAGTAACAGCATCAGCCTGAGAAATCGAAGGACCGGGCGAACGAGGTAGAACGCCACCAACTTGATGTGTGGAAAATCCAAACAAGCCACACTCCGGCACAGACACAGTAACATGAGACTTATTCTCGTTCTCTTCCAATATTTCCTTGCTGTGGTAGGAGGCGAACGAAGTTGCGCTGAAGGTGCGTTTATTAGGGGGGTGTAAGAAACATCATAGACGGGTGTCTCAGTAGTGGAGCATGTATTTCAGGCCGAAATACGAGAGTCGCGGCTATTGGAAACTGTATTGAAGGTCATGAAACAACCGTTTTTTGAACAGTAATGTCAAAAATTGCGATTGATTGTGCCGCATGTATCAGTTAGCTAAGAGCTAGGATCCATCCCTTGAAGCCAGTGGCTGAGTAGATTTGAGTTCACAGAAAGCGGAGGTGTACCGTGTTTTGCTGAAATGACGGACGCCCGGTGCAGCAAAAGGACCTTTGCCTAGGATCACTGCTAGGGAATTGGGTCAGTATTGAATGGGCATCATCCTGTGGTTGGGCAGAAACCCATTGTCGACAGCATAATTCGGTGACTGCGAGCTCAGCAGCCCCGAGGGTACGGCTACAGTACCACACGGAACAGCACACCCACTCTCGAACCTCACTGCTGCAGAGGGAGACGGGTTGGCTTGAGCCGTTGTCGCCACAGGAGGGCGACAAGGTGGGTGTAAGTCAGACAGGGTGCGCTCTGCGAAGATCATTGCTGAGCCACGCGCTCATACACACGAATCCTCCAAGTAGAGTCGCAGGAAGCTCCAAGACTTGAAAGTATCAAGCCCTCCCAAGCAAATGAAGCCGTAAGGTTGCTTCGTCGCCTCCGTCTGATGCAGCGGGCGCGGTATGCATAGTAATCGCAGAAGTCGGAGGTACCAGACCGTAAAGGTGCGGGTGGATTGGAATTGCAATGGACGTTTGGTTGTTTGACGACAGGCGCCTCCTGTGCCTTCCGGGCATCGCGGCTGGCATCTTCAGAAAATAACTACCTATTCCCAAATTAGTGTCTGCTGACAGACATCCTTTTACTAAGTCAGGACCCCTGGGGGTGACACCATTCCCCACGTTACCAAATAAAGGCTAAGCTTTGCTGGGGGGGGGGTTGTCGGACACCGTTTTAGCGATGCACGGTCGCTCATGGCTGAAGAAACGAAAATGAGCCCGGCGAGGACAGTCTCGTGCAGTTGCGTTCTGTGGTTACGTGATTGCCGTTGAGGCTCTGGCTGCTGACTGGTGGTGGCTCAACACTATAGCCAGTGTATATATCAACATGCAGCTGTTACTCACGGCGCGAGACTCTGATGCCGAAAACCAAGCAAATGCTAAGCGGCGGGCGGTGATGCTTGACAAGAGGCAGCCGGAACCGAAAACAAGCGACCCAAAAGATCCAGCTAAGATCGTGAGCCTAGAGCCAACCAAACAGATCATTATCAGCCACGCAATGTAACGCACGCGGAGCTGTATCCTAGATTTCCAAAGCAGGAAGCAGCTGAGCAAGCAGGTACTGTAGTCCTTTCTTGACGGGGTTTGGTTGGTGTTGGGCGATGATTCAGATGGAGGTGAGGGCTTCATCAAAGAATGGAAGCTGATAATTTGACGTTGTTGCAGGAGTCGAGCAGAAAATGCCATCATCTGCCCCCTTCAAATCTCGATCATGCCCGATTCAGGGAAGGAGGTAGGCATATTCGTACTGTACTGTACTGTACTGTACGTACCGTTCCAGTCCTAGGTAGTCCCAAGACCAAGGGTTTGGATCCCGGACAACTCCCAACGTCGAGATGTGGCTGAGGGGCTTAAATCCAGACAATTCGATAGTCTCTATAGCTGCCCCCCCACTCCGGCACATGCCGGGCCGTTAATGATCAAGGATTCTACGCACGATACGGTCAGTCACAGAGAGTTATTGCGATGTCAAGTTATCGTGTCTGTTTAGGATAAATCAAATTGCAGCCCTACCGCTGAGTCCGGGCTAGCCAAGAGCTGGTCAAGAACCCAAGTTACATAGTGCGACTGTAACCTACCTACCTACAGACAACCATTAATACGCAGTTTTATCAAGGGCCGGCATCTGATCCCGTCATGTTAAATGCACGATTTTTTATTCGTCAAGACAGAATTCTACGTTAGGCTGTTCTGACCGCTCCTGCGTCTTCTGCCTGTCAGGTCTAACTCGGTCAACCGTATACAAGAATTTAGATAACTCGCAGAGTCATGATATCGAGAGCGGGGAGGCGGGCATCTCCTCCGCATCTCCTGCTTGCGCTTGAGCCGCTTGAGCAATCATTTTAATCATGAAATTAAACAATCCGGCCTAGAGATTTGGGAACATGTGATGACTCTGGTAAGAAAAAGAAACAAAATAGCGCCAGTCAGCCAATTCCAAGCTTCATCTCGTATATTCAATTCCAACGACCAAGAGAAAAAGAAAAAAAGTCTAATACAGCCCAGGAAATAGAGCCAATGATTAACACAGACTCCGATTCTCGCGACCCGCTAATGCCCGCCCCGGTCACGGCGCTGCCGTTGAAAGCGGGTCATCTGCGCCCCTCCTCCGCCGATATCTATTGTCGGCAACTCCTATCGATAGTTAACTCCCAACCCTCCCAACCTCTAACCTCTCACCACTCACCTCCCTTTGCGGCTCTTTTTTTTTTTTTTTTCCCTCCCTCCCTATACCGACATACATCCGATATGCGGCCCTCCGGTCGATTAAACGGCCGAGCCAACAGAGCGATATTTGCCTAGGTCTGACGTACGCACCGTCGAGTCAGTTGGCCGAAATTCGACGTCTTGATGTGGCACCGGCAGACCGGGAACGACTCAGCCAAGTCAGGTTGAGCCTCATGCGCCGTAGATCGACCGCCAGATCCCAAGCGAGCTGAGTTGTCGGCCCGTCGTCATGGTGCCTCGGGAAATTTTCCCAAGATCTCTAATGCCTGACGCGTACGTTGCACCCACGTCAGATTTTGCGATTCAGGTAGCCCAGGGGAAGGTGAAAAAAACGTGGTTGTGCCTTGACAGCTTCACCGATGATACGTGGGACAAATCATGTAGCAGCTTGTGTGACCCATTCACGCTGCTCTCAGCACCCTCCATCCCATGCATATATGGGTTTTCCCTGACTCAGACAGCCATAACAGGCTGAGGTTGAGCATCACGAGCTCAAGTACCAGATACTTTGGCCCCTTAGACAGATAGTGGTTGCATTTCACAGGCTATTCGTCCCCTGCCTGTCTGGGTCTGAGTCATGACTCTACTGCATAAACTTTACCAGCTTGTCAACCACGTGTTATACTGCTTCAGGTAGACTTCGCGCAGGTACACCGTCTCAAACTCTTCTTTCTTAGCTAGCAAGTCTTCCTCGTCTGCGGCCGTTTTTGTTCGGTGGAAACGCTGTCCTGCCTCGTAAAACTCTTGCTCGGCCTGCTGAAATTTCGTTTGAGCCGTTCTTAAAAAGCCTGGCTTGGAACACTCTGCACACAGGCTTGGGATGAAGCCCTGGTCTGGCAGTGTTCTCGGTAATAGATGTATGCCTTCTTTGGTCAAGGGCCTCACTCTGACTTTGTGGCCACAGCCAGAATAAGTGATATGGAGTCGGCAAACGGGGCAAGTGTCCTGGGTTTTGAACCATTTGTGAAGGCATTGTAAGCAAGCAGCGTGCCCGCATGGTAACAGACCAAAAGTAGTATCATCATGCGGCCTTTCGTCTGACTTGATTTGACAGTCCGCTTGGCGACATATCTGGCACTCTAGTGTGGTTGGCTTATCAATAAGGAATGTAATTTTGGGAAAGGGGAAGTATGATTCCTCTAGGTCGTAGTGTCGATGAGGCTGGAACCATGATGTAAATCGGGGTATAATCTTAGATCTGAACCATGACCCAGATGGGAATGTTGCATTTACAGGCGCCCGTTGGGTATCTGGAGGTTGTTTCTTGGCTCGATTTATTAGATACCTCTTTCGAGGTTGACCTTGGCCATCAGACGGCATAATTTCTGGACTGTGGTGAGGAGTTATTGCTTTATCGGATTATGTTTGCCTTTGCTGTTGTTGTTATTGATTCTGAGCAAATTGTTAGTTGCGAGTCGTTGTTGTAACGAAGGAGCAGAATTTGAGCGAAGCACCTAATATTCCAGAATACATAGGCAGCCCTCGAATATCAGATGAACAGGCTCTCAGAGAGACAGTCATTGCTGTTCAGTTGTTCCTACGGCAGGCAGAAGAACACGCCCTCCCTATTCTATTTGCAGGGTTGGATATGCCATTGTTCAAGGCACAATGCTTTCTTTCACAAATGATTGTCACCGCATCCATGTTTTCAAATTTCGAACAATAGATCTCGTGCAGATGTTCATATAGCCAAGTGGGCTGCATGTTCCCTACATGTCCCTGCAGCCCTAAAAGTCTAGAGACTATAGCATGTAGCAAGTATCATGTACTTTGTTCCCCTGTGCCTTGTCAGGAGGTTCCTGCGCGCATAGGATAGAGCTTACAAGCCTATTAAGTCCCATGCTTCGTCTTGCCCAACATTTACTTAGGCGCCTCAAGTCTAGTGTCGATACTCACCGTTCCAGTCCGCAGATCACAATATTGCATCTTCTCTATATGGAAATAGCTAGGTTGCCCCACGAAGCTACGAGATGGATACTATTCATTCTGGCGCCTCTTGATTTGCTATGCTGGTATAGCATCTCTGCCCAATCCTCACCACAATGCATGTGGGGATGTCAATATTACCGAAGTGACATTCTATGAAGAGTCTAGACAGTTCTTTTTTCTGTTCTCCAACAATGACCGTAATCTTAGCCAGCGAGCTATCTATCCCAGGAGCATTTCGCAGGATATCATGGCACTTCTAGTATTACAGAAGATGCCGACACGCCATATAGAGAACATGCTAAGCAGTAGCATAACTAAGAACAAGTCCACACGACTGAATCATTCATCTCATTGACGGGTCATGCTAGTGCTGGTGTTATTGAAGTAAGGTTGTGGATGCGGCTCAAATCCGATGTCATTCCCGGGCTTTAGATCCCCGCGGATAGTGTCTAATTCAGAACCAGTCTTCCTCTGCTAAAGCTAACTTAGTCAGATCTCGGCCGAGTGTCCGGGCAGTGAGTCTGCTTAGCCATAGCTGACATCGACCGAGAAAGTTAATCATGTTCGGCCCGCGGGACAACCGGGACCGGAATGGATAAGTGGGTCACTACGGCCTCAAGCGCCGGGCCTTCGGTCATCGGCAATTCTACCGGCAGTTGAAGAGGAACTCTATCCACTCATCAGAGGCGGAAGGTTGTGTTTACTTACAGGACAGGACAGGACAGCCGCAGTTTCGAGGAACAAAGTCTGCATCACGGTTAGGCAAGTAACTGTGGAACGATTCCCACTTTGCTCAAACACATGTTATTCTATTCGCCACAATACAGTCCATCGCTTGACGGGGTCTAGGGGTGTTGAGAAGCGGCCGTAGATGCATAGCACCAGCTGGTTAGTCTGTACGAAATGTCAAGTGTATGCAGTTTTCGGACAGCTTCACACTTGATGTTTGACCATGAGCTGCAAGCCGCCCAGTACGGATATGAGCAGCGGCTTTAGGGCGCCATAGTGGTTTCAGCTAAAAGGGATTGCCTCTGGATCAACTACAGGGATATGGTTATAAGCCGTCTCATCTCATCTGATGATCTGAGTGGTCTCAGCTATTCCCCACAATGTTGATTGCTGGTATTCGTTTGATTACCACCCAAAACCATGTATTGCTTCTTTGCTTTTCTGTCTTGGACTTTGTCTGATAATGAAACTAATAACCACGAGAGCATTACTAGGCATGAAGCTATCTCGTGATACTCAGAGGAAGGACCATGGTGCTGGCTGTTGAGGCTCTCCCCCACCGGTTACTGATCCCTGCACAACTGGTTGCTGGGGTTCCGCCAACTTTACAAACAAAACAGGCCCTTTCTCGACAGGCCAAATATCGGTCAACTCAATTGCACCAGCCAGAATCCTTCTTCATAGAGCCCCTGCATCTTTCTTTGGTCGGGAGCTGCTCTTGGCATCTATGTGAAGCGAGCTCGGCCCATGTAAAAGGTGGCATAGGGGGCTGCTGGGCAACAAACGACCCCTTGGCTCGCTATAAATTTTTTACATGTATGATCGTAGCACCTCGCCATTAGACATTCGTTCTTCTCAACTACCACACTCCATTGCTCGCCACGGCCCAAGTTTTGCAGCATAGCGTTAACATCCAAAATGCCTTCACTCAAGTCCATGTTTGTCTCGGCTGCTGTGATCTGCCTGGCCAGTGCCGAGACCATCAGAATCACAGCCACCAGCGACAATAAGTTTGATCCTGAAGAGGTTGAAGCTGAGGAGGGCGATGTCCTTGAATTCTATTTTGAGGCCAAGAATCACAGCGTCGTCGCTGGCGACTATCGCTACCCTTGCTCTCCCCTTGATCTCGGCAGTGGCTTTTTCTCTGGTTTCGTTCCCACTGATGATGGTTCTGCTGTAAGTTGTAATCCTAGACACGCATATGAGCATCATTGCTGACAGTTCTTCAGGATCAGGTCTTTCAGGTCACCGTCAACAATACTGAACCTACTCCTTTCTATTCCTCCCAGGATAAGGAGTGCGCCGATGGCATGGTTGGCATCATCAACCCTGACTCCAACAAGACTCTGGCCGACTACAAGGAGCGTGCCTCAGAACTCTCTTCAGGCGTCACCCCTGGCAGGCAGGTATTTGGTGGTGAGCTGGTGGACGCCGATGATGCCGACTCAGACGACAGCAACGAAGGCAACGACGACAGCAGCTCTTCAAATAGCAACCAGGACGGTGACAATGCTGCTGATACTCTTGGTGCCCCTTTCGCCGGCATCATCGCAGCTCTTGGGCTTGCCTTTATCATGGTTTAGGTGGTAGGGCTCCTGGGAATTAGAAATGCGACATGATATTTATGATGTTGTTTGTTGAAGCTGCGCACAGCAGCTGTGGGGGGGAGCTGAGTGTTCTATTGATTATAATACCTGCGGTTCTGGAATAGATCTTTGACATTAAACGACGTGCTTCATGTACCACGGCCTCCTCTATATTTGATTTGGTCTTGTTTCTTTCTTGTGCGTACTGTGCTTGACTAGCCGTTGCTACATGATGTATCTTACTTGACGGATCTTGCGTCCTGCGTCCTCGGTGAAACTTGCGATGGGATTGTTGCCAGTTGGCGTGAGATATATATGTTCAAAGATTGGGCTGGTGCGTGCCATACTTGCAGCATGCGAGGCGCTGAGATCGCTATCTTTTCTGAAGCATCACTGATGTACATTGATTGCTTGTTAGGTATTCTGATAGGATGGAAACCAACTTTCGGGACTCCGTCGACATCTTCTCGAGCTGGGCCAGAGTGTAGACCGATAACTGAATTACCAGCTCCGTTGATGCTTTACGAGACTGCATGTTCTAGCATAAGCCGGCTAATACTGACTATAAATTTACATGTAAAACTACCTATGCAACACCTGACTCACAAGTGACGAGTTTCTGGAATATTCATCTAGGGTAGATCGAGACCGATTATCACCAGATTGATAAGTAACGGTTCTTGTTAGCTGACCTCGGCAACTTACACTGGGCGCTTAAACTGCGGCTGGGAATATCGGTAGGTTTCGGGCTTTAGGAACCTCATTACCGGGAACCAGTTCTAAACCCGGCCCACATGGTCGTCACTTCAATACCGGATTCGCAACTCCATTCACAACTCGCCTTCCTCTCGCCCGAGCCAGCTCTTTGTAAAGTGCACCAGAAAACGATCCCAAGCGACCTCGAATTACGTGCTGCCACGAATAACCAAGGATTATGCGCAGCGCGCTAAGGTGTAGCGCCGCTATCCGTCAACCCCAGGCCTTGAGGCCATTGACGGACAGCGGCAGATATGCGAGGGCACTGCGAACGAGCGCAGCGCCACAGGTGTTGAGATGTAGCTCGCATTACCGTAAAGCACGACCAGAACTTGCGGTCCAGGACGCTAGACTATCGACATCATGTGCCAGCCGTTCTCGATCAATGGCGACAGTAGCCGAGGCGGACCCTCTTGTCCACGGCGGAGGTCCAATTCCAGAGTACGACAGAAGGGTGGAAGCGGGGAGGTTGCGAAATGATGAGCACCAGAGAGGTGAGGATGCTCGAGGAAGAAAATATATCAAACATGTACTTACGACGCGCAAGGAATAATTCAGAACCTTCAGAACCTTCACGATGAGTTGCAAAAATACGACGCACCGCCTGTCCAGCACCCCAGTATTGAGTCCCTTAAACCCACAAAGAAGTCCATATTCTCATCGCTTTTCGGGGGAGGCGGCGGCAAGTCTGCCATGGGGAATATTCCTAGCAACCTACCACGAGGCTTATATCTATATGGCGATGTCGGCTGTGGCAAAACCATGTTGATGGATCTATTCTACGATACGCTGCCTCCATCTGTCAAGTCGAAAAGCCGCATTCACTTTAACAACTTCATGCAAGATGTACACAAGAGGCTGCACCGGTTCAAGATGGAGCATGGTACTGATATCGACGGCGTGCCATATATTGCGGCCGATATTGCTCAGCAGGGAAATGTGTTTTGCTTCGACGAGTTTCAATGCACAGATGTGGCAGACGCCATGATTTTGCGAAGGTAGGCGCCCTTTTCTTCGTCTTTGTGCGATGCTGACAGTTTCCAGACTGCTTGAATCTCTCATGTCACACGGTGTAGTGCTAGTAACAACCTCCAACAGACATCCCGACGAGTTGTATAAGAATGGTGTCCAGCGAGAGTCCTTTATTCCTGCCATAGAGCTCCTCAAAAACCGCCTACATGTTATCAACCTTGACTCTCCAACGGATTATCGAAAGATTCCAAGACCACCCTCTGACGTGTACCATACATCACTCGATAGCCACGCGCACGCGCACGCAGAAAAATGGTTCCGTTTCCTTGGCGATCCCGAGCAGCCTGAGCCTCGACCCGAGACGCAAAAGGTCTGGGGCCGCGAAATCTACGTCCCCCGGGTCAGTGGAAGAGCAGCATGGTTTACCTTTGACGAGTTGATCCGGCAGCCAAAGTCTGCCGCTGACTTTATCGAGCTGGTTCGTGCCTACGAGGCATTCATCGTAACTGATATTCCCGGAATGACCCATCAGCAACGAGATCTCGCGCGCCGTTTCATCACCTTCATCGACGTTGTGTACGAGGGCAACGCCAAGCTTGTCTTGACCACAGAGAAGCCTCTCACAGAACTCTTTGTATCCCGCGACGAGATCGCCGAAAGTCTTATGAACCAGGGCGTGAAGCACGAGCACGCCGAAGCAGCTGCCAACCATGACCTAGTGCACAATGTCCACAAACTCAAAGATACAAACCTCTTTGCTGGCTCAGAGGAAGCCTTTGCGTTTGCCCGAGCCCTCAGCCGACTGCGACACATGGAGAGCAAGGAGTGGGTTGAGAGGGGAATGGGCCTCGAAGCACAGGGCGGCAAGTTGGACAAGGATAACTGGAACAAGGCGAGGAGTCGACAGATGGAAGATTCCATGTAAGGAGCAAGAGAGAGGCTTGGTTGGTGAAAGGGATGCATTATACCCGGAGCATTGACTCGGCACAGCGAGCGTTTGCCTGGACTTGTATTGATTACCACGAAATAACGTTTGTTGAATAACCATTTGATGGTACAGCGGTTATTTGCTGTCTTGATAAGTATATAGAGATATGAGGGTCCATAGCTTGCAAGCCCGATAAATATCGGCTTGGTTATCATTGCTTCTAAGTTTCCTAGTAGGATTTTATTGGGATCTCTGTTATATGCCAGTTTACTTACCTAATCAAGATCCTTACTGAAGCTCTGATGTTCTCTTCCATACCTTGTCTGCATGCGCATTCCTGGTACGAGCCATCCAGCGGAGGCATACCATGAGGGCACACTACAACAACGAGTGTGAGGAGTATGCCACGAAGAGAACAAAAGAACATAATTTCGGGCTTGAATCTAGCTAGGACACTTGGATGGCATGCGATGGTGGTGGAGTTGAGTGTGGATTTGACCTCGTTTGATAACTAGTTAATTAGGACAAAGCTGCCTCATGTTGACACGAAGTAGAGAAGGTAGTATTCAAACACCAAACGAGATATGGAAGCGCGATTATTTTGTTACATCGGTTGACACTAATAGCTCTCGCCTTTTGACGGGTTCAATTAAAGTGCATGCATCTGCGGCCGCCATGTATGACGGCTATTGTCTTGGAGTTGGTTGGAATGTAGTTTCAATCGTCCAAGTCCCAAGACCCTTCTGATATCAGAACTGCCATTGCGAGACACGGGCATTGAGACAACCGAGGGGTATTTGTTCAGTCAAAGGAATGCTGTGTCCAAGATGCTGGTGATTACAATCTCTAATCCAACTACCATTGACCAGCCACGGATAGACACGCAGCACAAGGATTACGCGCTCTACTCTTTCAGATGTAGCCGGCGCTGTTATTAGCCAGCAGTCAATACAATAAAGAGCTCGAAACAAAGCCGAGATGAGACCCGCGGCAGTTCCATACGTATTACGTAGATATCTAGGGCATAACTACCAGGCATGTAATGCGTAAGCCAAAAAACAAAGTTAAACTGAATGGGGCTGAGATCAAGGATGCAGGATTCAATACCGAAACATTGGTGTTAAAAGCTGAAGCTAGGGACATGTCACATCCATGAAAAACAATCATGACCTGTCTATGTCTGTGTCTCTGTCTCTGTTGTTTGGTCGTCGATCAACAGCAATACGGAACCGAGACGTTGGTGAGCAACCAACTTGTTCGTTGAAGATTGACTTTGAGGACTGGACGCGCTTTATTAGTGTCTAATGTACCTACATGTACGGTTATTGTGCTAAAAATGGCATCACACTTTACATTGGATCGATCCAACTAACTATGATAGAATGCACACGAAGCCCATTTTCGGCTTCTACGGATCTTTCTGATAATCACATATTAGCAAGAAGCTGCTGCCAGCACGAGAGACTCATCCCAGTGTGAGAATTCGAGTGAAGACGTCGAGGATCAGCAGATGCACAGACTGTTTGTTTATGTACCAGCGTGTTTCAACTCATCGAATGGAGTCAATGCACCAGCTAGCGGTTAAAGTGCGCAGGCCCAGGCAGCTTGTTTCTTTCAATCTCTTGAAGCTCACATTTTTTTATACCTAGGGAAGTAAGTGTGCTGGGATCATCGGGTCCATGCCCTTCGACTCAGCACCCAGATCCTGTGTGTAGGCTCGGAGGACAGTAGGATCAATATGGCTTGTTGAGGTCTGACCGACATTAGCCTACTTGGGTAATAAGGGTAGGCAAATTATTTACATACATATACTCTGTAGTCTGTACCTTCTGATCTGATCTATCCGCATATTCCGTCGTAACATGGAAAGTAGGAATGCAGAACTACCTACCAACCCGTACGGGTACAGTCAGTCAACAAGACACTAACTGACTGTCAGATTAATCAATAGCGAGTGATACATGAAAAAGGAGAGCGAGGAGTGTGTGGGATGATTTGATGAGTCGGCCTCTTCGGACGGGTCTAGGTTGCATCCGTACTAACCTCGAAGAAGACGTTGGAGCGTTGGAGCGTTGTAGCCACTGCCACTCACACAATCACACGCTAGTATGCAGCATAACACGCTAAACGCTCAGCCCCCCAGGGGCTACTCCTAGGATTGGCCACTGGCTTAGCGGTTCCTGGCTAGCAAGATTTGGCGGGTCTCGCCCCACCAATCAACGGGGCTTGGTTCCTGGCTTCTGGCGTCAGTGCTCTAAGCCGTCTGGGCCTATCGCTCGCTTTTGCATGCAAATCACTCGATTCTCAGCCCGGGGGTTTCTGTGCTGATCATCATCAATGGATGCAGCGCAGTGCAGCAAAGTGGGAATCTAAACCCTGCTTCATTTCTTGGTGGAGCTGCTACTAAAGCTTCCCTTCACAATTTTCTTTTTTAATTATGTGCCCAGTGTGAGCGCTCGCCCACGCAGCCACACCATTCGATGGGCGGATGGAATCATGGATGATATGAGCGAGTGACACACCTATCCATGAACTAAGCTGCGTTGGCCTAGGTAGGCGGTAGGTAGTAGGGTAGGTATTGATGTGGTGGGTGGTTGCACAGATGGCAGTTTAAATTTGGAATACGGCAAGGCACCTCGTCTTGTCAAATGCACAGCAATGTACGTACCTATGCATGCATTCTTTGCCAAGTCCTGCTTGCCTCCCGTCCCATCGAGCCCAGCCCAGGCCGTTTGTTGCGCATTATATCAAGTACTGAGATCAATGTGCACTTACTTGTATCTTGAGCCAGTCAAGATGAAACACTCAGGTATATTAAGAGTGCCCTGCCTGCCTGCCACTGCCAGGCCCCCGGCCAGCTCTCTTGGCTCGGTTCGCCCTATCAAACGTTAGCAGGGTCCTGTAAATGATTGGAAAGTCCGGGGACCTGGCCTCCATCCATTGCTCGGCAAACTCCCTCCCTACCTAGGTAGCAGGGTAGGTAGTTACTTACCTACTACCTTAGGTACCTGGTAGCCAGGAACCTATGATAGGTGCCTTCCTCGTCCTGTCCTAGCCTGATGCACTCCGTCCGCTCTGTGCCTCCTCCCCTTCTTCTCCTCTCACCACCACCTTCACTCTCGTCCTTTCCTCCCTCCACCCTTTCTCGCTCTGTCCATCCTCAACAGTCTTTTACAGAATTGCTTCTTTTCATAGTCACTTCGCTTTCCTGCGTTGTAGCCTGTGTCTAGTTCAATTCGTCCATTCGTTTTCTATTGGCGCGTTTTTGTAAAACTGCTGCCTGTGTTAATTGTCTCTAGGTGACAGTACCGTACCTACCTATTCATCATCACCTATTTCCCACACAATACACTCGTTTGGCAACTGGTCCAACAATACCTATCTGTGTGTTACGTTGCAACTACCTGCTTGCGCCTTCACATCGCCTTGTCGACGCCATCCCCCGCTGTTCTCATCCGAGACATATTTGTCGCCGCCCGAACAAAGACATTCGATGCCCTAACAAATACATTCTTTGTTCCCGCCCTCATCTGCAACTCCCTTCATTCCAATCGACGTGGTAACCAACCCCGCGAATCCCGCTCTTTACAAGTACGAGATATCGCATCAGGACGACGAACAAACACGCCCAACTCCCAGATCAGCGGCATTTAAAATTTAATTCCATCCTGCGTTGCATCTCGAGACTCTGAACAACATGCATCTCCGCCATCTGCAGGTCCATCGTAGGGCCGACGGTTTATTTGCCTTCGGTAACATCGCTCATGAGATCGACGACGCCTCCGACGCCACCGAGCGCCATGTCGAAAAGAGGGAACCGCGTAAGTATTCCATTCTCTCTCATGTTGACGCAGCATCACTTGAGCGAAAAAAAAAACATCTGGCTCTATTTCACTACCAGGTGGATACGGATTTGCTAATTCCCTATAGAAGCCGTGAGAACCGTCTTCAAAACTATTGAGGCCACTTTTGAAGGAGAAATTGGTGGCTACAGAACAGTAGGCAGTGAGCCTGAACCAACTGGCTCATCAAGGAGCGACGACGACGAAGAAGACGACGATAAGGCAGAGCAGAAGAAGGAAGCCGAAGAGAAAAAGAAGCAGCAGGAAGAAGAGGAAGAGAAAAAGGAAGCAGAAGAAGCCAAGGAAAAGGCAGAAGCAGCCAAACAGAAGGCTAAAGAAGCTGCAGAGGAGGAGGCTAAAGAAGCCGCTGAGGAGGAGGAGGAAGAGGCCGCCAAGAAGAAGGCCGCTGAAGAAAAGGCGAAAGAAGAAGCCGAGAAGGAAGCAAAGGAAAAAAAAGAGGAAGAAGACAAAAAGAAGGCTGCCGAGGAAGCCAAGTCCCGCAGTAAGAGCGACGATGAGGACGATGCCACCACAGCCGAAAGTACAGAGGAGAGTCCGACAGCCAAGCCTACGAGAACCCGTCCTCAAATCACCAGCAGCGACGATCCCACAGCTGTTCCATCCGTTATTAGCGAACCCGGGAAAAGCCAATCTATTGAATCCATCTTGGCTGAGGCCTCTGGCGAAGCTTCTGCTTCGGCAACTGTTGACGAACTTGCGGCCGGCGTGTCTTCATCCTCAAGTGTCCCCAGCTCCAGCTCAGTTGCTGAAGCCAGCGGTGGCAGCAGTGCGGGGACTAAGGCTGGAATTGCTTTTGGTGTTCTCGGTGGTTTGTTCGTTATGGGGTTGCTAGTCTGGTTTGTATTCACCAAGCGTCGAAAGCAGGCTGAGATGGAGAGGCTTGAAAATGACGACGAGAAGCTTCACGGCCCGATGGCAGGCAATAGCGGTGCTCCCATGGTTGGTGCGGCTGCTGTGCGTCGTTCTATAACCCCTGAAGCCGCCGAGACTGCATCCGTCACCGCTGCAAAGGCTCCTCGTGTCAGTCTCCGTCCTGTGACCCAGTTCCTCCCCAATTGGAACGGTCTCGAGAACCAGAAGCGCACGAGCAGGGGCGCTGCTTTGACTCTGGCTGTCCCCGCCGCCGCTCCTCCTGCTAGCACAAATGGTGGCCTGTCTCCTCGAACTCCTGGAGGTAGTGCCTGGGAGCGTCCATCCACAGCTCAAAATACCGATCTTTCCAACCCCTTCGGCACACAGGCCGAGCGCGTTCCCTCGCCTGTTCAAGAGGAGCCTTCTGGCAATTTCCCCCCTAGTCCCCTGTCCGGAAAGTCGACTATTGCCGTTGCCGCCGCAGCTGCCTTTCCTGCCGCCACTGCTCCTGTTTCTCCTCAATCCCCCTCTCCCGTCGACCCTTTCACTGCCAATGGACCCCCTGTTGCTGCTGCTGGAGCCGCTCCGCTTGCTCGTAAGACGTCGATGCGCAAGGATGGTCCTAGCGAGCTCGATCTGACTCTGCCCAATCCCCCTATGGCACCTATTCCTGCTAGTCCCGTAGGCACCGACATGAGTGCTTCGTCCCCGACAGCTAGCGGCCACGAAGGACCCTCGGGCGGTGCGGCAGCTATTGCGGCAGCTGGAGGACCAATTAACTCGGCTGTTCATCGTGTGCAGCTCGACTTTAAGCCTACTATGGATGATGAATTGGAGCTGAGAGCCGGTGACCTTGTCCGACTCCTCCACGAATACGACGATGGTTGGGTGAGTCTTGTTCAACTCATATTTCTGCTCTTTGATGCTAATCATATTGTAGGCACTCTGTATCCGACTTGACCGTTCCCGACAAGGTGTTGTGCCCCGAACCTGTCTATCGACTCGTCCTGTCAAGCCTCGCCCCGCCCAAGGTGGCCCTCGTCCAGGCCCTCCCGTCAAGACTGGTGGACCTCCTCGAGGACCTGGACCGAACCACACCCACCCTCAGGGGCAGCGACCCATGACTCCTCAAGGAAGCTTTGCTCAGGGTCGTCCTGCCTCGCCTGCTGGTCGCCCAATGACTCCCAACGGTAACCATCCTCAATCACCCATGGGCCCTCCTGGTCGCCCCGCAGGCCCTATGAGCCCCGGCCCTCGATCACAATCACCTGGGCCTGCTGGCGGACGTTCACAAAGCCCTAATGGAATGGGTCGAAGAAACAGTCCTCCTGGACCCAGCCCCATGAACCCTTCTCAAGGCCCTCGCCCGGGACCAGCCTCTTCCGGCTCTCTCAACAGGAAGCCCGTTCCCGGTCAGGCATATTGAGCAACACATTCTGGAGGTTCTGGATGAAACAGGAATAAAAAGGACCGGCGTTTTGCGATACCATGAAGAAGAAGATCTGAGCATTATGGTCTGCTTACGATTCTTTACACGTTGGAGGATGATTTCACTTTACTTTTAAATTTCTTGTCACTCACTCACCAATTTTTTGTCTTTATGTGGGCACGTTTGAGCCCCTTTTCTCTATTCCTCGTTCATATAACTTCATATCTCGCAGGCGGTTATTCATCCGTTATTGTATCATGCTATGTCGTTGATCACTTATGTCAGGGCAACCTGGCGAGTGAGAGCCCCTCATCTGTATAGTTCAGCTGAGGATGCGCAGATAGTATCACGGCGTTTTGTTGCGAGATGATCTCTTTCTCTCAAGGGAAGAGATGCGCTAGTCGCTAATGTGTATCCATGTTCGCGTTTTTACTTTTCGAATTCCATTTCCTCCTCCTGCGGCTGGTTCCAGGTCGTGGGTTGGAGATGAGGCGAGCTTGCTGGGCGTCGTCCTCAGAAGCTAGGATTTAAAGATTTGAGACGAAAGATAGGAATTGACGCTATTTCTCGATGACCGAATTTCTGAAACTTCTTTTAGTGACTTTGGTAGCAACGAAGATTCAGAAAAATCTTGCTGTACAGGGGCAACTATGCAAAAACATACAATGCTGTGCAGCAACATCACCTTTTGACCTTGAAGAAGAAATTGAGAAACGCGGCCTGTACTGCTTATGTCTCACGCACATTTACAAGGTTCAGAGGCATCAAGGCTGGTACATAATAAGATGGGCCGTTTCAGTCCATCCAGCTCGCAGAAGACCTGGCATCCCTACCAACTTACCTATGTAGTTATGTTGACTATGTTCCGCGGTAAGCCTATCCCATGACGACCAGCCATATCCTACAAGCATGTGTGACCAAGTCTTGACGATTTAAGATTTGGATAGGACATTAGTATATTTTTTTTATCGGGACGTCCTGAATAAAAAACCCATCAACTCAATTGTAGGCTCTCCCACACAATTTGAAGCACAAAAGTGTTGACCCCTTTCAAATTTCAAACATTCGGTATTCCTCACCTTGGCGCCTCGCTTGCCATTGTTCTCATGTTTTTTTTTGTTGTTGTTGTTTATGAAACTGCTCATGTTCGTCCTATTCATCTTAGTCGTAAGGCCATCTTCTCAATCAAGGCTGCAGGAAAGTCGCCCCCCTTGCCAAGCAGCTCTACTAGCTCGGGGGAGTCCCGGATATGTTCAATAAAACACGCAAAATACTTGACGATGATCTCACGTGCGTCGTCTTGTTCCACGGTGTTTGTGAATATCTCCTGCGCGAGGGCGACGATATCGGAGATGCGTTGTGGGAAGAGAACGAGTTCGTGTAGCAATGCGTGGAGGCGGCGCAGGGCAAGGCGGCGCAAGTCTTCGACGTCATATTTATCTGCGAGGATGTAGAGGCGTGCGTGACTGAGGAGGGCAGGCAGATGTGATACGTCGCCGTTGGAGTTGTCTTCCCATGAGGGTAGGGGGGTTTCTGTGGAAACAGCCCCTGAAGCCGGTTGGCTGTATGGGTGACAGGAGAAGTCATTCATAGCTTCATACTTGCTATCAGTGGGCGGATGAAAGGCGTGTGCAGCACCTTGTTCTAGCCTTTTGCGCTTCAAAGTACGACTGGCCGTTTCCACCTTGGCAGCATTCTGGCAGCGTAGGCTTTCCACATAATGTTCCCACTCGCCCATGTACTGATTGACGGACAACGGGAGTGTCCATGTGCGGTACAGAAAGCCCCACTGATCTGTTTGAGCATAAGAATATCTGGTGGCTTGATACCCAGAAGAATGCTCAGAGCTTGAGTCGAAGGGGTTCATGACAAGTGCCTGTGCTTCCAGCTGTGAGGAGCCGTCAGAAGACGAGCTATCTTCACCCTCAACTTCGTCACTACCGTTGCTACTCTCGCTAGAACGACCTGAGTCAGACGACGGATCATCATTATCATCGCTGTATTCATCCTGATCGTCCTCCCGGCCGGTCAGATTGCTAGTCTGTTTCTGCCCCTCGGCCTCGGAATTTGGTGTGGGCACACGAGCAGCAGCGTTGGCGATAGCCGTTTTGGAAAAGTCTGGGTCGGCCTCGGTGTAGTCACCAGAGTAGGCAAACTTGGCAAAGCGTACAAAGGTGTCAACATCTAGATCTGGCCACTCGACGCGACCTTCGCAGGCTTCTTTCATGTTTCCGTTGACAAGGGCGTTGAGAGCTGGTGAAAGCTGGCCGATGAGCTCCTTATGGACGTGGAACTCGTTGCGTTTTGGGCCGATAATGAAGAGGAAAGGCTTGGAAGCGAGGGATCTGCGCACAGGTTATAGCTTGAAGGACATGGAGATTTCCAGGATATACTTACTTCTCAAACTTGGCGCCATGTTGTGCCTTGAGGGTAGCCCCATCGCCACTGCGCGAAGTGAACATGGTATGTATGTATGGTGTAAGTGAGGATGGATGCCAACCGCTAGAATCTGGAACTGGTAATCGGTAGGTAAGTAGCTGATGATCAGCGGTGGCACTAACGGATGCCGAGGTAGAAAGGATTAAAAAAATGAGTATGTATTGACAGAAGAAAGAAGGAAACAGAGAAAGAAGGCGATGAACAGTTGATTGCTGCCACTGTCAGTCACTGCCACTGCTCCTGCCACTGCAAACACCCCTGGCCTGGCCTGTCCTGTCTGGGGGGTAGGGTAGGTACATTGAACAAGGTATGTAGAGCGCTTAGCGTTGTGACCCACTGAGATACCTGTCTATCGTACATGATTGGCTGCGTTGCCGCGCAGTGTCTCGGACCGTTGTTCTCTTGGAACCTACCTATATAAAGTTGTGTTATCAAGTCTGGAAAGCGATTATATATAGATCTGCTATAAATAATATAGTACGTTTTTTAGAAATCTGTTTTATGGTTAGTATTATCTCTAAAGAATATCCCACCAGGAGCAGAGGATGGGGTGTGAACTGTAATCCCTTTTCTCCTGACCCTCACTATAGGATCCGTCTGCTGTGTAGCAGGGTGAACAAGCTTGGAAACCCAAACAAAACAAAGAAAGTGCATCAGGCAACAAACTTGCCACCGCATCCACCACAAACTTCTCCCGAAGATTCTACCTTTGCTCCTGGCCCAAAGTGCTTCTCTGCAACGCGTGCCAGCTCCGTAACCTTGAGACAACGCAACTCGCACACGGCGCAGATTCTAGAGATATCCGGAGCCATGATGGCCAGCCCAGTCGAAGCACATCGTGCTATGACAGCTTGTTAGCGACGACTGATCAGCAGAGGCCGTACGGATAACTCACCAAACAAATGTCCCTTCTCACACCTGGCTTCGTCTTCCTCTAATCGCAGCGCTGCATCGCAAAACACGCAGTGTTGGTTTTCCGCCACACTTCTGAACTGCTCTCTCAGAGGCGAGTTGTGAAGCTCCGGCGATATCTTGCTTTTTGCTGTAGTTCCAAGTACCTCAGGCCCGTTTCCGTACATCCACTCCCAGACCTGTCCTTCGGTTGTTAAGGATGTCGCCGATGTGCCTGCATCACCGTGAGTTCCATCCTCCCTCTGATCCTGGTCCCTCCTTGCAAACATCAGTTTACAGAGCGCCCTCCTCTCTGGATGCTGAGTGCTGTACCGTGACACAAGCACAGCTGTTGTACCACCCCCGGGTGAAGACGCCAGCCCCCAGATGCGGTACCGTGATTCGGGAACCTGCAGCTCTGGTGTATCTTCTTCCATTAAATCGTCCTCTGAGTCGTCTGAATCAGAGTCTATGCCTTCTAGAGCGGTGGCTCTCGAGACAAGCCGGGTTGTGTGTTTCCTGATCCTTGCTGCCCAGCTGGGGAGAGAAGCTTCCGCGTCAGGGAGGTTCGTTTGAAACCAGTCTTGATTATTCACAGTCGCTGATAATCTGACGATTGAGTAGTAGGGGACTGGTCCTGTAACTATCTGGTCTAGGTCGTGAATCATGAGCCCTGTGATGCTGTCAGCTGGATTCATCGTAGAGAATCTCAAATCATGTACCGGATATAGGGTTTGACGAGACCTCCTCGTCTTTGGAATACGTTGTTGAGCACTCCCACGTATAATGAGCACTGGTCGTGTCCTGAGCACAGTTGACAAACGAAACCTGGAATGGCTTCACATCAAACGGTGTGGCGATCACGCCTCTAGCCGTGGGTTTCCCGCCGTCATACACAACCTTGAACTGTATTAGTGAGGAATCGGCGGTCGGGGCATGGGGATTGTTCATACATGATTTTCCCACTCGATATACGCGTCTGTCGAGAGGAACATGCAGATAGCTGTCACGTCTGTCTGTCCGATTTCGATATCTGGAGCCTGACCCCTCACCCAATCACCCACAATCGTGACCTTTCGGAATCCGACGTGGTTCTTGGCTAGATATGCCAGAATGGATATTCGTTTCCCGTCATCCCTGAACCAAGGACTCCATCTCAAGGAAAAGGCGGTCCCGTGAGGAACGTAATCTGGGTCTGTTATGTCCATGGCCTACTCTACATTAGATGCGTCTAAGAAGCAAAAGGTCTAGGGCGACTTACGTCTTCCTTTGTATGTTTGCCCTTGCCATCAAATCTACCAGCTTCTCGTATGTCCCAAAGGGTCTCTTCATTTGACGGATCTTGCTCCTTTGGCCGGGAGTAGAGCTGCACCGTCATGATAGCAATCTCTTCGACATCGTTGCAATATGCCAAAAGTCCCCTTCCGGTATCAACTTCATTTGCCCACGAGAAAGACTGAATACGCTCATTCATGTTTCGGTAACCGTCTTCTTCGGCTGCATCCGGCAGCGGTAGTTGAGCCCCCAACCCCCATAGTGTCTTCCACGCCTTGAAACTCCTGGTTCGCATCCCTGCGATCATGGTAGATTGCCGATCAATGTTCTCCCCAATCGCGTAGATGCACCCACTCGTGGATAGAGCCGTCAGGACAGGCCGCAGATTGCATCCTAGTCCATTCGGCGACCATTCCAACCTCACAATCTGGCAGATCGCGGCACCTGAGCCCGTAACAAGCCCGCTTCCCACACCAGGAAACCAATTCTCATCATTCGCTGGAGGACCTGCCACTCTTATCCCTGAGAAAGAACAAAGTTGTGCGTTGATGGTCGGGTCTGGGCGAATCAAACCCGAGGCTCGGTAGGACAGCGAATATTGAGCCTGCAGTTCTTCATCCTCTGCGGCGTCATCAGGACCACCACCCCTGGGATACTCGGGAAGAAATATGTAGATGGTGTCGTCTGTGGCAACAGCAAGCTCAGTGTCGCAAGACCATGCTAGAGCATGAGTTGTAAGTGGACGCGACTTGAGATGAATGGTTTTCAGGGGCCTTGTCTACATGGTTTGCACGGTTAGTAGTTGGGCCTCTTCTCAGAAAATGCGATTTATGAACAGCAAAGGCGTGCTCATTTCTGCTGACGCTCATACTGTTATGATCAAGTTTCGCAAGCGCTCCAATGTTATTGTTTATCTCACCTTGGATTTATCCATTTTGGCGGTCAGAAACAATCGCGTTTAGGAAGGTTACCGGTCGTCGTGAAGAATTTAGTTCTAAATAAATCATTTAAAATGAGCAATCTGTTGTAATTTGGAAGCCTGGGATCGCAGATCAAGGATTTTCATCAAGAGATTTGGGTGAAAGGTTCAACACCAAAAAAGTTGCTGACTAAGGCATCATCGACACTCTTTCGACGCCGAACAACAGAGCTACGATAGATGTGTGTATGTATCTCTTTGAATAGAGACCAAGCTGTTTATATTTAGACCCCCAAGTTTTAGCGTAAAGTAATTCCTCCCAGTGGCTGCTGCGTCTTATCGGATGTCATAGGGGTCAGTCACATGCTGCATACTCATTATTCAGATAGAATTAAATCCATTTGCCCCTTTCAAGACGCCATTCTCCTTATGTCTAGTATCCCTAAAGGTATGATTATAATGATACTCGCGGCACTATTCGAACTCAACCCTCCAAAAATGACCCCAGAGCCCAGAGAAGGCCGCAACCTGCGAGAGCTGTGGCGCCAACAATCTTCTTGGTCCACCAGTTTTCATCCGTTAGAGCCTTGGGGCTTTGAATCTTTCTAGCCATCTCAGTCGGGGCGCTTGCGGGAGCCTTTACGGATTCCTTCTCCCCGGCAGCCTCCTTGGCAACCTGCGCCTCCTTTTGCTGCAGCAAGGCAATCTTCTTGCTAAGCGCCAGGAGATCCTCCTCAAGAGTCAGGTTGCTGCTGCGGTCCACCTCAACATTTTGAATGTTGCCAAAAAAGTCCGTGATCAGACGGCTACGGGCGTTTTCTTCGCCGCCGGGGAAGAGGTCGTACCGTACACCGGCATGGGAGTGAATCTTGCTGTAGTCGTAGCTGTCAAACAATTCGCCGACTGTCTTTTGGCTGTTCAAATCCTTGACATTATTTTCAAGGAATTCCAAGTTGTAATATGTGTATCGATCAATGACGGCCACACCAACGTCGTTATCGGCATGGTGCGAGTAGGAGGATTGGTCAAGCTTGGAGGAACCGGTGGCAATAATGTTGGGGGAGTAAAGTCTGCTGTACATGGTATTCGCCTGGCAAGTATCAATCATGAAGAGAATCTCGTGGTATCTGGGAAAAGCATTAGCACTTGGTTTAGCGCAAGGATGGAGGCTGTCGCCTACCTCTTCTTTTCCCACATCTGCTCAAAGGCATCCGCGAGATCAAATGCGCCAATCTCCTCGGCGTCTTGAAATTTGAGAAACTCGTTTCCACCATGGCCGGTCATGTAGACCAGAATGTTACTTCGGTCATCGGTCAGCAGGCGCTTGCTTCGAGGCATCTCGGCGCCCACGCGATCGGTCAACAGGCGAATAAAGTTCTCGACAGTAACCTCGTAGCCACGGTAGTCCACCTCGATGTTATCTCCATAGAGATCAACGGCGCGGTCGGAATTGCTATAGACGGTTCCGGGGAAGGCATTGCGGGGGTTGCAAGCCATGTCGTCGGGGAGCATGAGGATGATCTGGGAGTCGGGAATGCCGAGGCGTTTGACGGTTCGGTACATTGAGAGGACATTGGCAAGATGACGGTAGTTGAACCAGAATCGCGATGTGCAGACAAGGACGGCCCAATTACTGGTATGCTCGGCGGAAGCGGTTGCTGCGAACAGAGCCGCTGCCACAAGGGCCTGGAATCGCAAGGTAGAGAGCTTCATGGCGGGGATGCTGGCGATGCGGTCGAGATACAGGGGGACGTGGTTGATAAAGGAGCGAGGTCTAGAGCATGTCCGCTGGCTGGATACCGACTGATGAGGTGAAGTTGCTGAGAGATGCTCCCTCAGGCTTACAAATCTTGACAGCGGCGATGACTGACCATGAATTCCATGCGCTGATGGTATCCCTTTTTGGATCAACGTCACTATCTATCGATAAATGGAGGGAACACCTAACGTTACCGTGAGGCACCTTTCATGGGTCTTGCTGGATCTGGACCCGGAGCTCTCGGCGTCTAAGATCCGATACGGCTGCCCCTGGCGCTTGTACTGATTTGCAGCACTAACAATTTCCAAATTCAGTCACATTGTCCAAATGATCAAACGACCAAACGACCTCTCTCGACTTGCATCCTGAGGAAGAAATCTTGGGGTAAAAGTTGACATTTGGCTTTGGGACTGGGGGTGAAGAAATAGTCGGGGATTTAAATTTGTTGATGCCGTGCTTGTTTGATGAGGGTGTCAAAATCGTTCGACAAGAAGCTTGAGGCGTAGTCTACACATATGCTCTGATATTCCACATGGCTCATATGTTATCTGTCCAGGAAGTCTTTGCAATGGGGTCAGACATCGATTCTGGCCCAATATACTCGGGCGATGCAAACTGAACCAGAAGAAGGGAAGAGAGAGAGAAAGGTACAGTGACATGCATCGCATTGAGCTGACATGATTCTCAACAGAGCCGGGACGTACACGATTGCTTAAGGATAAATGAAACGCCAAAATGCGGACTCTATGTGGTTTAGAGGCCTGATCATGTGGGCTCGCAAGTTCGTCTTTCTGGCTCGCCAAAGACCAAGCCCTCTATGGTGGACCGATGACGACTTGAGGCATTTCACGATGTTGATTCCAGGATGACTAAGGTGAGAAGTTGCCAGGCGACTCTAAGAAGCAAGATCATGATGTCTACCTAGGTAGTCATGTACAGTCGCCAGGAAATAGCAAGTCGAGGTCATCTGGGCTTCAATAATGAAATTGACTGGCACGGCTATATCGGCCAAAGGACCCATGTTCTTGTCCCATGCTTGCTTGATCGATCATTGATTGATACGATAACAAGAAAAAGATGTCAATCTGTAATTACCAAGGTCACTTAATACATAGCTGCAGAAAAGAGGGAACAAAAAAACGAATAAAAGAGGACCCTGCAGCATCTCCACCATGACGATGGTACTCAAGTTGGCGTCGTTCGCATTAACTAACTACAAAGGGGAAAAAAGGGTCCTCTACTGCACGGGATTGGAATGAATGCATGTGCCGAACTCAAGCACATGTGCCTAAAAGCTCGGGCTTCATATTGAATGGATGGATGGAAGGCTTCAATCAAATATCGTCAGGTGGACTGAAGAGAAAGAGAGAAAGCTAGAAAGCTAGAAAGCTTCTAGTGACGAATGAGGGCTGGCGCCGGAGATGGGAAAAAGTGTACAATCACATGAAATATTTGGGCTTGCGTCGTGTTTGAATGGCGTAGCTGGTCCACTTGCTAAAAGCAAAGACCCAGCGTAGACCCATCCCAGGGCTAAGTTGTTTGCATGGATCATGTACTGTATCCGCGGTACTGTACGCAAGACACTGCCTACCTACCTACCTTGGTAGTACAGCCTTGGCCGAGGGTGGTCTTTATAGCTCGAGCAATCGTATCCTGCAGAGAGCCACGAGGTCGGTCTAAGAACAGCTGTGGGCTGCCGTGATTGCATCTCCGAGAAATCGGCGTGGAGTTTGGCAAGGGAAAAAATCCTCATCATCACCTGTCATGTACGTATGTAGTTTAGAAGTTGGGGAGGAAAGCTGGGGTTCAAGATAAAATCATGATACAATGATAATGCATCGTGCGTGACTGAGCGACTGCCCCCAAGATCTAACGTTAGAACCCCCAAACTTGGCTTTCTTTCTTGTACTATTGATACCTCGCCAAACCACATCATCACGACATTTACTAACATTGTCTGGGCCTGGGTTTCTATGTCCGATGATCTATTTAGTCATGAACGAGGCACAACGAGCACCGTTGATCAATTCTATTTCCCGCATGGCCATATCCACTTTGACAGCAAAGTCTCCGAACCTGGCTGGCCCTTGGACCGTTTCAAACGCCCGAGACTATCTTGTTTTCTGTTTTCTTGGTTTGCAGACTGACTGACTGGCCCTGTTGTTGGCTTGTTGCTTGCGAGCTTGAATACCTATACAGTATACCCCGCTGACCCTTTGTTTGTATGTATGTAACGCCGGTTGCCCCCATCTATTGGAGGTTGCATGTGTTTTGTGTTTTGAATGTTTAATAAACGTTGGAGGCTGCTCAAAGACTTGTCATAAATCTACCTATTTCTCTCTCTCTCTCTCTCTCTCTCTCTATGCCACTTCCCACGTCTTTCTCTTCCACAATTGACTTGCCTTGGCTGACAAGTCTTCCCCTACACACACCTTGGACAACTTGCTCCTTTTCAAGGTATTCAATACAAACCCAAACTCACCTCGTCCTATCTCATCTTGTCCGAGGTGACACGGTGTGTGCTACGCCCGTCGAGGACCCTGCCTCCCGTCTACCTCTGCCGTGCGACTCGCTGCTGACTGAGGTGAGGGCCCCTGGTCACCTGCTGAAGCGCCCACACCAGAAGCAGTCTCAGCTGAATTGCTTTGCTCGGGAGGACTCGAGGAGGCATCTTCTAGACTCTCGACCGTGGCCTGTTTTCTATCGAACTTGCATTATTCTCTTCCTCTTCCGTCTACGCAAAGCTACCACTCCAGGCGGCAAAACGCCCCCAAAACGCCCCAGACAGACTGGCCTCTGCGGAAACCTTACCCCTACCTAGGTAGGCTGCCGCCAGATTCAGGCCGGCTTTAATAGTGGGCGCCTTTTCGTACACTGGGTACAGTAACGCCGTACCTGGCTACTCTGCTACTGTACATCTCCAACCTCGCTCCTCCACCAAGCAACTTGTTTTGTTATTGCTCAAGAGTCCTACTGTCTTGGCTCTTCGAGGCCTACTCATATCCATCCTTGTTGTCACATTCATCATGGGCCGTACGCCGGCCTATATCTTTGTCGTGAGGTACGTTTTCAGACCCCTGTCGTCATGATGCATCGTCGCAATCCTGTCGCGCGTCCATATACAGCATGACAAACCACGAGAATAGCATGACAGAACACCACTAACTTCCACTCTAGACACGGCAACCGTCTCGACGCCGCCGACAAGAAATGGCATCTTTCGTCCCCGACTCCTTATGACCCTCCTCTTACCTATGGCGGCTGGCTCCAGGCCCGATCCGTTGGTAATCAGATCTCCAATATCCTCGAACAAGCCAAAACCGAATACGAATCAAGTCCCAACGGAAAGAATAAACGTCGTCGATTCAAGGTGGTCATTCATAGCTCACCTTTTCTGCGATGCGCTCAGACGTCGATCGGAATCAGCTCTGGTCTTGCCCAGACTCCCTATGACTCGCCTTACCGTCCAAACGACATCTTTGTTTCCGCGACCAGCCCACCCAAACACTTTCGATCAACCATTCTACGCCTCGACTCCTTCCTCGGGGAATGGCTGTCCCCCGAATATTTCGAGCAGATCACGCCGCCGCCTGGTGCGGCTCTCATGCTTGGGAGCGCAAAGGCCGAGTTACTGAGGCGCGAGGACTATAGCTCACTCACATCTGCGCCTGCTCCTACATATATACCCCACAGAAGTTCTAATGCGTCACTCTGGAACGGCTCACCCGCTGCAAGCCCTTCTCTTGGCCCGATGCGATCAGCCTCGTCTTCGGTGGAAAATAACGGCTCGGCGTTAGGCTCGGCAATGGCGGCAGCTCTGACGGGACAGCTTAGCAGCCAAATGGAAAAGAAGGGATACAACCTTCCAAAGCCAAATTACGCCATATCAAACGCGGGCAGGATCCCTGATGGGTTCGTGGCTCATGCGCGTGACGAGTGTGTGGTGGTGGATTACCAATGGGACTCGATGAGAGCTCCGTTGGATTTTGGTGACGGCGGTCAGCTTGGAGAGGAGTGGACGGACATGCACAAGAGGTTTCGACGAGGCCTCAAAAAGATGATAGACTGGTACGCCACCACCGATGCACCTGATGAGATGGTGACACAGGCAGCTAGTGCATCGCAAGATGGTGTCGATGGCGACTCATCAACCGCTGCTGCTGATGAGGACGTCGAAACCGTCGTGATCCTCGTGTCACATGGTGCTGGATGCAATGCTCTTATCGGCGCCATCACTCACCAGCCTGTGCTCATGGATGTCGGAATTGCTTCCATCACTATGGCGGCTCGAAAGCCTGATGCTGACTACAACACTCTTCTGGCCGCATCAGAAAAGGAGGCGCCCAGTGCTGAACCACACGTCTCTCCTCATCAAATGTACGACATTCGCATGTCTGCAGCCACCGATCATTTGCGCTCGACCACCTCAACTCCAATCTCCTCTCGATCAGGCTCAGCCGATGGGTTCCCTGCAAATGGTGCCATTCGTGGCCGCGCACCGAGCATCAGCAGCACTGATGGCCCTGGTCCACTTATTGGCTCTTTTGTTTACTCGGATCCTATCATCCCCATGGGCAGCCGTAGCAATTCTGCCAGCGCAACTTTGGGATCCTCGATTCGCCGAACTTCAGGCTCTCAGCGGCCTCTGACCAGAGGGCCAGCTCTTGCCATGGCAACAGGCGAGAGAGGGTCGAGGAGCAACTCGCCAAGCACCAGCAGTCCTTCTTTTGGCTTGTGGTCACCAGGTCCCTCATCCCTCAGGCTGATGGATGATGGCAATGATGATGCATCCGAGAAGGAAGATTTTGATGACGTGCTACCCAACTTTGACCGTTTCAGCGATTCCCAGGAGATCAAGAAGGATGATAAGGCGTCAACCACAGAATCCAGCCCGGACGGTTCAACTCCTCCAACCTCACATTTCGAGCTGAACCCGACAGAGTCGCTGTCCATGACTTTACCGCCCTCGGCGTTTTCCTCTTTGAGCTCGTTTTCGTTTCCCCCAAGCGGGGAGTCTACCCCAAAGGCCATCCCCAGAGGTCCCATTCTCTCGGCTCCTATTCGAATCAAGACAGACGTCGTTATACACGACTTTGATCAGCCTGCTGAGGAACTTGATATTGGACAGCTCGGGGATGGCCTGGGTGGCCTTTGGGGTCTTCCTCGGCCTCCTGGCGAGGCCGAGCGATTGCGCGATATGAGTCTTTCCAAAAGACGCTGGACGACTACCGAGCGTGTCTGATCCATGCTCCAGATCTTTTATGATACCCCCACTCATCTGTCATTGCTCTTTGACAGGATGTTCCAGATATCCTCACTTTTTCTTTCGTCCCTGGAGGACTAGGGCAGAAAACTCCCCATCTCCTCTCGCCTTGTGATATTTAGCGTGTTTTGCTTTCCTGCCATCAAATTGTGACTATACTCGAAGGCACACAGGCCTATCTTTCTTCTCATAGCATCGGCGAAAGAGCGGGACACTATCCACTCATGGAAGGGGGAGGTTAGCGATGCAATACAACATGACATGCCGGGTCCATCAGCAATGAGATTAATATCTAGAGAAGGAAGGAATTTTATACGACTGTGCTATGTTTTATCGAGTCGGGTCGAGTCGAGTCTTTGGGCTTTGGTTGTTATATCTTGTCGGTTTCTTGTGCAAGGCGCTTACGGCGAAAATGGGAGAATTTATTCTGTTGTGTGGACAATATGGCCTAGAAGGGCATCGGATTAACAAGCACGAAAGGTTATTGGCAGCCAAAGATTGCTCAAATGCATTTCGTTTCAATAAATGGCCACCTAGTCTTGACTACCTACCTATCTATCTGTCTCATCCTGGTACACTAAATGTAGATACGTGAAGATTTTGAATAATAGGACGAAGGAGTAGTTGTACTGCAATTTCTACATTTCTTCTATGGACCATGACAGAAAGTCAATGCTAAGATCTATCTGCTCCTGGTCTAACAAGTACTAAAAACAAAGGGTATGCTAAAGCGCTCGAGTATTGATTCAAATATGCACCCACTCATGGAAAAATACATGTCATGCCCAGCAACCAACGCCGTCAATGTCCACCGGTCGATTGTATCGTAAACCCCAAAGTCACACAGCTTTTCCCTGGTATGTATATCCGTGATCATTTATCATCCATTGTAGTAAGTAGATCTAACCGAAAACCTTGTTCATGGCTTGGTGAGCCAGCTCGACACCGAGGAATGTGGCGGCGTTGGCGGGCACGGCACGAGCCAGTGCAGGACCGAAACCGGGGAAGAAGGCCTTGACGCCGCCCTTTCCGTAGAGCTCGCGAACGATGCTGCCGACTGATACGTTACCCTCGGAGGTCTGTAGGCGGGACTTGACTGTGTCGACGGGGAAGACGGGGATCCACATGGCTACTCCAGCGGCGGCGCCGGCGCATGTGACAGCCGTGAGACTGAGCTGACCGCTGGGCTTTCCGGTGACGGGGTCGACAGGTGTCATCTTGCGCTTGATATACTCGTACGCGGCAAAGTAGGCAGCGGAGCCCGGGCCGTCACGGGCGAGGGTAGCAGCGCTGCCGCGGAAGACGCTGCGAATACCACCCTCCTTGTACAGCTGGCGAACGACGTCAACACCACCGTTGTACTTTGGCTTCTCGCCGGGGGCAAGCTGCTTCTGGCCCTGGACCTGGAGGATGACCTTGATGCGCTCGAACGGGGCGGTGATGGCCGTCATGGGAATGGCTGAGAGGAAGCCGGCAGCTGAAATCTGAGCGATGGTGAGGCCCTCGGCGGGGGCTTCGCTGACGCCGCGGACGATTTGCTTGCCAAGATCGTAGCCCCAGAAAGAAACAGCGACTATTGGACGGGTTAGCTTGTGGTGGAAGAGGAAGCAGAGGAGAGGAGAGACGTACACATGGGCGTGACGCCGACGAGGGGCGCGCTCACACCAGCGTAGAGACCTCGTCGCAAACCATCGCGGGCAATACTCTTGCGCACAACGTCGACAGCAGAAGAGTAGACGCCTCGCTCAGCAGTCTGAAGACGGACCTTTACGAGATCAAAAGGATGGCCTACGACGACGGCGCAGAGACCACCGAAACCACCGGCGGCAAAGGCGCGAAGCTGCTGGGCGAGACCTGAAGATGCGCCGGCCCTGGAGTCGTCTTTTGGTTCGGGAGCGGGAGCGATGGCCTGGAGCTTGTCGACGACACGGGCCTCGATGGCCGAGTCTGGGGCGTCGGCGGAGGACATTTTTTTCTTCTTTTTTTTTCCGGTGAGAGGAGGATTAGGCTGAGGAGAACGAGCAAAAGGGAGGAAGACGAGGTGAAGGGATACTAATGTACAAGTTGTTGAATGGACCTCGGAATGTGGATTGCGGAGGAGAGTGTGGGGAGGATTCGGCCGAGGGGAGGGGGAGATTTCACAATGATGCAAGTCCCGATTCTCCGTATATCAGCGTCTTCTCTATCTATGGGCTAGCAAGGTTGAAAAGAAAGAAAGAAAGAAAGAGAGTGAGAAAATGCTGGATAGGAAGGGATATAAGACAAGGTGATACAAGGTGATCCCTCATCCCTCAAAATAATACGATACGTCACTGGCGTCTGTTCTATAAAGTACAGTACGTGCTTGAGATGCGGCGCCTCTTCCTGAGGGCCCTAGGGGTTTACGCCCCCAGTCTGGGCTATTCCAAGCGCTATAAAGTAAATAAGTACACCCACACATTTGATTTGGTTATTCTTGTGCATCATTTATTCATTTGCGCACAAACAAGACGTCTTTTTGTCTGGCTTCTCCAAATACTTCCCCCCCTCGGTTCGGGACAAAGAAACCCAACCGGTACATGCGTGCATCCGAGCCCCGGGCGGACCCCGGCTTCGTTCTTGTTGCCTCGGCTTCGGCCCAGGCTCAGGATGCATGTCATGTCATGCTCTCTTCCCCACATGATTGGGCATGATGAACCGAGTTGAGAGACGACAGCTGCACAGCAGGCAAAGAAAGACTTGGATTTAGATAGTGACTGCTGACGTTGGTCTATAGGCCATGAACTGGGTGTGTACTGTAGTCTGTAGGCCAAAGATCTTGGCCAGATCCTGTCCGATGACGATCCTGCATTCAGAGAATCTGCCGCTGCTCTCTAAAGATTTGGAGAAGAGCCCCCGCACTCCATCTCAAGCTCGCTTATATTCATTATCACATGTAACAACAAGCATTCCCATTCTCGACACTGACGCCCTTTCAACAAAGCCCCACCTATCATGGCCAGTATCATAAGCCAAGAAGTGCCTTCTAGTCATTCATCCAAGGATATTCTCTAATTCTGGATATACGCTTCCCTTCCTCCCACCAGACCAGGTATACTTTCGTAGCGGGAATACAAGGAATAATAATAATACATGTGATCCTCCATGTACCTTGTTGGCCAAGAATCGCTTTCCAACCCCAACCCAGAGACAAAAAGTCTTGTACACCGAAACGTATCGCAAAAATCGCCTTCAACTTCGTTCATGCACGCAAGCCATGTATCTCGTTTCCAAAGAATGCCTCTCCTCTTGCCCATCTCCCCCATCTCTATCATCCTTTCTATTTCACCTCTAAACTCCATCTCGCTAGAGTACAGCAACAAACACCCCCTCTAAAACGCCTTCGAAGATGCCAGTGTTGGTGTCGCTGGTGGTGCAGGGATTGCTCGCCTGCTGCACCAGCAGCTATTATCTCCTTCTCGCTCAACCTGTACTACCACGTCCGCTCCCTCTCTCAAGAGATATTCGCGCACTCGATCTCGGACATCTTCCAGTGGAGCTCCTCGAGCTGCTACCACGTGTACAACCCCCAGCAGCCTTCCTCCAGAAGGACTAGCACTGTGATCATCCCGCCAAAACTTGGGTGACGAATACCCCACTACTCCTCTCTGATTCAAGATACCGCCTAAGCTGTTTCGCAGATTGTATTCCGTATCCTCAGAAATGCTAAGCAAAAGCCGCTTCGCAGACGAGTAGACGAGTGGTTTGGATGAAAGGAAGATGAGGACAGCAATCAGACATGACGCCAGCGGATCCCATCCAGCCCATCCCCAGAAACTCGTCAAAATCGTCGAGACAATAACCGAAACACTACCCAGTGTGTCAGCAAGAATATGCAGATAAATGCCGTGCATATTCTCGTTGTCGTGGCCGTGGCTGTGGCTGTGGCCATGACCTCCATGAGAATGGCCATGATCATGGTCATGATCATGATCATGCGAATCCCCATGCGAATGGCCGTGATCGTGCCCATGATCGTGGCCGTGGTGATGATGGCCAAATGCCATCATCCCAACCAAGTTAACAAGCAGACCAAGTGTGCTAACAACAAAGAGCTCGCCTAATCGCTTCGTCTGCGTTCCTTCCCACAACCGTTCAAACGCCTCAAAGGCAATCTCAACACTGAGCAGCCTGCACACGTCAGTTGGCACCGTACCCGGACAGATCCCGAAAGTCACTTACATCAGGAGAATGCCGTTGGCGAATCCACTCAAGGTCTCAATCTTGCCAAAACCGTATGGAAATCGCTGGCTTCGAGGCCATTTGCTCAACACGGCAGCCAGCAAGCCCACCATGAGTGCCACGCAGTCAAAAAACATATGAATACTGTCGCTCAAAAGACCAAGCGAGTCTGTGACGTAGCCGTAGAACGCCTGGACAGTCATGAACGAAAAATTGAGCCTAACTGCATTAGCTTGACATTCCAATCCAAGGGACTCAGGACATACGCCATAAAGTAGAAGATTCGCCTCGAATCCTTCTCGATCAATATTGCGTGAAGGATGGGAAACCGCGCCGAGTACGGCAGTATCATCCTGGTGAATAAAGATCTTTTGCCACCTTTGTCGTCTTCATGGGAACGCGCATGGACGTGATCGTGTCCGTGATGGTGGCTATGGTCATGGCTATGATTGTGGTCGTGGGTATGAGCGTGAGAATGATCGTGAGAGTGCGAATGGTCGTGTGAGTGGTCGTGATGGTGGTCATGATGGTCGTGAGGATAATCGGGAGGAGAATAACTCATGTTGGCCGACTCGGGACCTGGCGTAATAACGCTTTTGCCCCCAGGCGTTCTCTGTTCTGTCCAACCATCCAGAGTGTTCAACGGTGCCGGAGGAAGCTTCTCACGGGTGATGGATAGGCTCGTGTTGGACATGCGGGAGCGCCTGTGTCCATGTTTGTGAACACTGGGGTTGTGGGAGTGTGCAGTATGGTTCCCGTTCCCCTGGCCAAGACTAGCCTGGTGGTCGTGTTCGTAGTTCTGCTCATCAGGGACTGATGGAAGGCTCCCGTTGGAAAAAGTCGATTGCCGTCTGAGGTTGTTGAGCGACGACTGGGACTGGGAGCGAGCGTGGGAATGCACATGGTTTTGATGCGCATGCGGTAAAGGCGAGGTTGGAAGAGCGTATGACGACGCCATATTAACTGCAAGTTCGAGGTTGGTACCAAGTTGGGCTGATGCAAGCCTGAGAAGAGTATCTCAACGGAGGGTGCGGGAGTCGAATATCGGTTGCGGTACGAGAAGAGGTCCGTCCTTACGCCTCCTCGGTAGCCAATCGCAACGTCATCAGTCGAGTCGGAAATTGCTCTTGGTGAAACTGGCGCCGCAAGCTGCTCTACCGTGCTGTTAATAGCGAGCAGGAGGGAAAAGAGATCGTGGGACGTCACGGTCCTCTTTCAGAAGCGGATGCGGGAGGCGTGAAAGAGCCGTGGTTTGTGGCGGGCCAGGGATAGGAGACGCCAGCACGTGGAGCTCAGAAGGACGACCCGAACGAGCAGCGATCGACGGGAGCCGACCTGAAGGATTGAGGCCTAAAATGGATGACCTCTAGAATGAGATGGCTCCTGACTCGTAGTTTAGAAGGCAAAGAGTTGGCGGGAAGGTGATCTACTTGAGAGTGTTGGCTCTATAAAAGAGGTGTTTTTGACCAAATCACCGAGGTTTCCATGATAAGAACTCGGTGTAGTCACTTGACTGCATGTTTGCTCCTTCCTGATTCTCTGATAATGGATCATGGATTGGACTTGAGAACCCTGTAGCGCAGCAGGGGTTTACTGGGGAAATGCCGTCTTTACTGGCCGACCGCTGAATAGGTTGGCCTGCCCCCCTGCATGCGGCCTGTTAGTCCGCTAAAAGTTAGTGCCCTTGACGCTCTAGTGCGGTCGGATGCCCATCCCACCCCGCAGCAACGTTTGGTTGACCCCTGAGATGAGATGCGATAATCTCCTCAAATCTCATCCATCTGTTTCGCATGACGACGACGATGACGAGAGGGACGGTTTCCGATAGATGGTTAGCAGGCAGCTTTGCATTGATTGTGTATTTCGGCACTTGCTTTAGCCCCTGGTTGAAAAGCTGCGTGCGTGCTCTACAGAACCGAGCCTAGAGGTTTGGGCCATTATACAATGAAACCTTTATCGTAGCTAAGTTTGGGAATGGAATGAATAGCAAAGGTTATGCATGATCTGGGTTCGCGTACAGCAGCTCATGCACTGTCTGACATTATGTTTGATCATCTTCTGGGGTCAATTCCTACAGATCGAGATTGTTTCATTTGATTATTGGTTACCGTATTATTGTCCCTGCTGAAATGGATGGATTGGATGGAACCGGCCTAGGCCACTGTAGCGTGGGTACAGATTACAGCGCCTGTGGAACCTCAGTCAGCCAGTGCAAGGGGACACATATGGCCTTGACCAACACCCAATGGATATCAACACCATACGGGAAACCAACCCTCCACGATCAATCGCTGACACATCCGTTAGCCTCAACGCCATGTCATAATTGTATACTTCTTCTCTCTCAAACATGTCGGCCGCTTTCCTTGTCTCCATTATTGCCGGCGGCATCACCTGTATTGCCCTAGCATGGCTCCTGCGTGGCCTCTCCAACTTTATTCCGACCTGGTATCAGCCATCTGAGAATCCTCATGATGACCACATTCAGATCCTCGTCGTTGGCGATGTAGGTCGCAGTCCTCGCATGCAATATCATGCATTGAGTGTTGCTAAACATGGTCGAAATGTCGATATCATCGGTTACAAAGGTCATTCTGCCTCAGTCTCTTGGTATCGTTTCCAAGCTAACACTCGATAGAAACCGCGAGACATCCTGATCTCATTGGAAATCCTCGAGTCACAATGTATGCGCTCCCGCCCCAGCCAGAAGTGATTCGATGGGGAACCTTGCCCTTCTTTCTCAATCTTCCTCTCAAGGTCCTATGGCAGTTTTGGGGTTTGTTCCGTACCCTAATGTACGACGCCCCTCCTGCTAAATGGATTATCATCCAGGTAAGATAATCATCGTGATTTTCAAGCTCCTTACTAAAATTTGCAAGAATCCTCCTTCTATCCCCACCTTTCACGTTGCTCTTTTAGTCTCCTTCATCCGAGGCAGCAAGCTCGTAGTGGACTGGCACAATTACGGCTACACCATTCTGGCACAGAACAAGTGGTATAAGCTCTTGGTTCCCGTGTACCGTTGGTACGAGACTGGCTTTGGGCGTTATCTGGGAAACATCAATCTCGCCGTCACTGATGCCATGGCCCGTCAGCTCAAGGTGAAGCCTTTCAACGTGAAACACCCCGTCTTCACGCTTCATGACCGACCTGCCGAGGTTTTTCAGCCCATCCTCTCAACCGCAGATCGCCTTGCGTTCTTGTCTCGACTTGCAGAGACCAAAGCGGTCGCCAAGGACATTGTAGGCGGCGCGGTACGTCTCATTATGAGCAGCACTTCATGGACGCCAGATGAAGATTTTGGTCTGCTTCTTGATGCGCTTGTATCTTACGCCAACAGTTCTGTCGAGACTTCACCCGTTCTGGCCATCATCACTGGAAAGGGGCCCCAGAAGGAGCATTATCTTGAACGGATCAAGGTACTCCAGGACGAGGGCAAGCTGCCCGGCATTCGTGTTATAACAGCCTGGCTCTCCACCAGGGACTACGCCTCACTACTTGCCTCTGCTGACCTCGGCATCTCACTGCACAAGTCTAGCTCTGGTGTTGATCTCCCGATGAAAGTGGTGGACATGTTTGGTGCTGGCCTTCCTGTGGCAGCGTATTCGGCATTCGAGAGCTTCAGCGAACTGGTCAAGGAGGGGTACAACGGCTGTGGCTTTGAAACCTCATCTGAACTGGCCGACATACTCACACGACTCCTGGGTTTCTCTGGACAAGAAGAGCTGGCTCGGTTAAAAAAGGGTGCTGTCAGTGAAGGGGCCTTGCGATGGGACCAAGAATGGGACCGTGTAGTTGGCAAAGTCATTGGACTTGTGGGCGAGGAAGAAAGCACTTAGACATGGGGGTTGATAAAAGTCGCCAGAAACCAATTCTTGCTGAAACCTTGTAAATGCGGAACAGGAAAAGTCGCTTGATATCCATGATGATTTAAAATACGACAAAAGCTCCACAACGCCGTATAAAACGCTGATGCATCATTGCCACGGCCTTTCCAACCACCAAACGCCCACTTACAATGCCCGGTTTCCATACACAACCCTTCCATGGCTAATCCTCTCCTAGGCTCTCCCTCACGCACTTCCTACAGCGCCTGCGGAAGTCCTTGTGTTTGCCCTCCCTCTCCTCGCGCAGCATGCGCGCCGCCTCTACGTTGGCGGGGCTCTCGTCGTTGGGACTGTGGAAGAGGCTGATGGTGCTGAGAAGAATGGTCTCGGGCGTCTGGACAGGACTCCAGCGTTCGGAGGCAGCCTCGTAACCGTACTCGTCCTCCTCGGGAGGGTGGAGAATAGAGATGCAGAGCTTGCCGTTCTCATAGATGTTCGGATGGAACGGGATCGGGTCTTGGAAGGTGAGAGAGGGTGGCATATGTGGATAGCTGGGTGGAAAGGAGAGACGGGCTCGAAAGTTTCCTCCTGGAGGTACAGATTAGCGTCATGATGCAGTGGTGAGGGGCCAGAAGTAGCTGGGAGGATGAGGACGTACCACCGTAGTATTTGCAGTCGTCGCTGATCATGAGCATGACTTCCCATTCAAAGATGTTGTTGTCGTCGACAAGGCCGCATGAGATTCCTGGAATGTCCTTTCCGGCCTGCATTTCTTTGAGCTGTCTCTTCAACAGCGAAGCTGCCGGGGCTGAGCTTGCAGTCATGGTATCTTTTGTGGACTGTGGTGATGGTGTAGCTTGGGTTGAGAGCTCGTGGAGAGGCGATGTACGATAGTCGTGACTAAAGGAAATGGTAGGACGATTTGCAAGGATAACCCGTAGAGCAGAGGCGAGATCCAATTCGATGGTGGTAGATGGAGTCGGTTGGTGGGGGATGTCTGGGCTAGCTTGGTGAGAAACGGCCCCGCCTCCGTTATTTATACTGCCAGTTGTGGAAAAAAGGAATGTTTGGTGGTGAAGCAATTCAGAGCCCGTTTACAGAACAATGGCTGTCATAACTCACAGATATGTGGCTGTAAGGAAACAAGTAAGGAATCTTCAAGCCACGCGTGATTCTATGCATATTGTGTGAACAGTTTGCCTCTTGAAAACAACCTAGTACCAGCCCCAGACCGACCTTTGTAGTGCTCAATCTTAAATACCTACCTATCATAGGTTGTCCATACGAATACGCGATCTTCTATATATCCATCTCTATCAAATGCCATCTCCAACACAGGGTATCATTAAATATTCCAGATATCCATCATTTTTTCGACGTCCCAAACCCGGCAAAGCCCATCGACGCCATCATGTCGTCCTCCTCATGCTCACCCTCAATCCGCACGTCTTCTCCATACTCCGTCTTCACCTTGGCCGCCTCCTCTTTCTGAAGCCTCTTCTTCTCGGTCTCATCCCTTCTCTTCTTCCGTCTCTCCTCAGCCTCCTTTTCGGCCTCTTCTTCGCGCAGCTGTAGTCGATCGTGTAGACTTGTCTGCTTCTCCTTTTCGAGATCATCTCTTCGTCGGATGTAGTACGCGATGCGCTCGTGGACCTCCTCTGCTGTCGCGCGCTTCACCTCTGTCGTCTGGCCCGTGTTTATCAAGTGCTGTGTCGAGTTTATATGTTCAATGTATTGTTTGTTGTCTTTGAACGTGAGATCGCAGTGCTCGCAGTAAAAACCAGCCCCACGACCGCGCTTCCCAACGCCCGCGCCCGCTGGGACAAGCATGGACTTTCCGACTTTTTCTGTAAGGTCTATCACATTGCGTCGCGCTGATGTATATGTCTCGTCGCCAGTCAACGGCTTGTGGTATTTCTTGCCCGCGAGCTTGGCTTCGTATCGCGCCTTGGACTCTTCCTTCTCCTTTGCCTCGCGTTCTTTGGCTTTGGCGGCATATTCATCAAGATCCCAAGTTTTTCGAAAGTCCGTGTCGCCCGATGGCGCGCCATCGTATGCGCCTTTCTTGGAATCGGACATGGTGTTGATGCGTCGAGGAGAAGTCGGATGTAAGGAAAGAAAGTCCAAATTTAGATAAAGATGGGATCATGCAAGCCAAAGTTATTTAGTGGTAGAAGCGTTGAAGCGACAGGGGTACTATACTGCATGAGGTCACACCTAGGTAGGTAGGTAGACGCGGAACGAAACGCTAAAAAAGTACCCCGCCGCGGGGCATCTTTTTTGATGTCTCGAC
>JABFAK010000451.1:0-29480 GCA_013266265.1 Fusarium sp. NRRL 66182
GTAATTTGACCCCCTGGTAAATAGGTATGTATCATGGTGAGTTGCGTTTCCGCTGCGGGCAGAGTCTCGGATAAGCAATCAAGTTGTGAGGATGCATTGGAAAAGAGAAGATGCCCCTGAGGGAGCGGGGAGAGTGTATGAGCTCGTGACTCTGAATCGAGTTGAAGTCAAAGATTGGTTCCACGATAGCTTCTCGCAGAGTTCAAGGGCCGTGAGGAGAGAGTTGGATCTAGTTGATTTGTGAGAAAGAGTTGGTTAACAATTTGCCACGGCTTTTTTCTCTCTCTTAAACTCCAGTCTAGTTAGTAGTTGAGCTTACAGAGCATTAATGAGTTCTGCCTGATGTTCTTACAGTAGTTAGTATCTAGCTGTCTAGGTATCAATCAATCATTGTTGGAATAGGCGTCGCCCGCACGCACAGTGTTGGGTTGGACTAATTCGTACTAGAAGCACCGTGTTGGTTGTCTACCAAAGTTTCAATTGCATGTGTTTCTCCCTCCCTCTATGTACTGACTCTGTACAAGGAACTTTACACATGACTCTCAGGAGATTCAAGACCGCAGAAGAACAATGATGCGCATATTCTGGTATTCCACCGGCCTCAGCCTCGAGTGTGTAATCACAAGAGAGGCAGCCAGCCAGCCTGTCTTTGGACGACATGATCCTCGCGCAAACCAAACTCAGCCAACAACGAGTGGGCATGGAGACAACGTCAATGATGGACCATGTTCAAAATAGCAGCCCATCGATCAGGGACACGTTGACTGCTGGTGGGTGTGACTGTTGCATACATACATACACTATAACACGAACTCGGGGTCTTCCCCCAGTCACATAGTACGCACTGCACAACTACACATGACATCAGTAGGTACTGTACCTACATGCTAAGCGATGCGCCAGACCATACGGGTTATCAGCCGTCTATCGATAGTGCCTAGTTGACGTTGGCCAACCCTGACCTGACTTCACCGCTGCAAGGCGTCTTCTCATCAGGTTCTGGAACTGGACGAATCCTTCCTTTCAACAGATACGGATGCAGCAACAGTACAGTACCTGTCGATTCTTGTTTTCAGGCCCAGCATTAGCAATAGCAGCGCATGCTGATCAACTCCTCGACTGGGGCTCGCTTCCCAGCTTTATCCTAGTCATTCCCGGCCCAGCCCTGCCCTGCCCTGTTGGTTAGCAGCTGTGTACATATATATATGTACCAAAAAGTTGCAATCCCTGTCACCAATACCAATACCACTACCACTTTAGCCATGACGTGGGAGCTAGGTACTTCATTCACCTCGTGCCTCTGCAGCAAGTTCTGCAGGTTGAGCTGCTGCTTCTCGGGTGATTGTCCCATCCCCGGGGCCTGGGAAGCGGTAAGCAAGCCATTGGACATTGACTTTCGGCTCTACTACCTACATAATTTCAACCTGTTCTTGCTTTGACATAAACATACTCGTTCTTCCCATGGCTGCAATACCCGTGAAAGCCCTCAACACGATCAAGATCAACTCAGATACCCCGCCGTGTTACTCGGTACAGCCTCTTGATTCCCATCTCACTCAGCGCAATCTTCGACGACGATCCACGCGTATCACTCACCTTGCATTGAATGCTACCTAGCTGAAACTGCGGCTCTCGACAACACACTTCTGTCTGTTGTACACAGCCAATATGGAGAATCCTCCCGCCACAAGTCACAGTCTGAAGCCCCCGAGGCGCAAGCTTCAAAAGGCCGACCCAAAGCTCAAGAGTCTCAACAAGGCCAAACGTGGCTCTGCCGACTCAGCATCAAGCCTGAGCCCTCAGAGCACTTTATCTTCACCTTCGCAACGTCAAATTCAGAACGGCGCTCCCGATCTAAGCGACGCCAAATGGAGTCATTACCTTCGTCCTAAAACCGTGGTTGAAGTCGAACCTCTGATCTCGGAGCCGGAGCAGCAGCCTCAACCAAATGTTGAGCCCGAGTCAAGGTATGAGCTCGAAGCAGAGCCTCCCAGGGCATTCTTCAGACCACCGCAAAGACCATCTTCTCAACGTCAAATGCCCGAGTTCAACCACCTGCACATCCAGGAACATAGTACAAGACCATCTCTCGATAGCTCGTCAATCCCCTCACCAGCCTCATCTACGTCGATTTCGTCTGCCATGCGACGCCAGGCCAAAACACCCGTGTTTCGGATTGGACAATTGGAGCAGCATGCGCTTGCGCGAAAGGCCAGAGATGCTCCAGAAAAGACATGGAGCGTCGAGTTGATCGCTGATCAATATCGCGCCCTTATTGATTCGAGAGATGGCCCTCCGGCACTCGAGTCCCAGCTGCCATCTCACCAGCATACTATTCCACAAACACCCCCTTATGCGTTGAAACGACTCAACTCACGCTTGTCAAGGACGAATTCATTGATGACGGCCTCTCCTCGTCAGATCAGGCCCAAACTCAACTCTGCGCCTACACATGACACAAATGTGGCAGCGTTCCAGGGCGACACTATCTACTTCAAGCCCTACTCTCTTTCTTCTCCGCCGTCTCCCGATGAGACGCCTCAAACCTCGCCACAATCTCACAAGACCGTTGGGACACCATCGCCCGCAGGACATTCATATCAAGAAAACGTCAGCCTTCAGATCGCGCTCGACCTACTTACGAGCGAACTTTCCTCTGCCGTCGCTGGCCGGCCAGGACAGGATACCGCAGCACTGCAGGTCTGGGTCATGATCGAGGCATACGAGAGGCTGCGCGACCAGCTGACCAAGATAGAGTCATCCAACGGGGAAGCTGAAAAGGTGGCATTGATATTCGACTGCTGGTTGGCCTCCCTTTACTCGATTCATTCCTCGCTCACAGCAAGCACTCTGCCGAGCCCAAGGGAATATGCAGGGCTAGAGGAAGATTTGGATTAGCCTTTGGGAGACAAGGTTTACATGACGTTGAATGTCGAATGATTTGTGGATTCGTGTCACGGACAAGACGGGATCGGCGTTGTAGGCGTGGCCAGGAATAGAAATGGCCTGGGTACAACCAGACAGCTGGTTAGGTAGGTACATAAGGCTGTACAGGATAGATACCCAGAGGGATTCGTTTTAGCAATTACACCTCAGTATGCGTGAATGAATAATTTGATTTAATATAATAATTCCGACTCATCGATTCACTCACTGTTGGTCTTGCTATGAAAGTTCTGGAAGAGGCTGCTGGCACTGCCACATTCTTACATCTTTTTGGATCATCGGTCCATAATGAGGAGCCGACTGATAAAAATAGAAATAGATGTATGTTGATCTTGTCCTGAAGCTTGAGTTATAACTAGTCTATCCTGTCGAGATACTATTCGATATTGTTATTTATAAGCTTAAATAACTATAAATAGTTAAAGGGGCTTTTTTACTCAAAAATTCCCCATCAAGCTCTAATCAGCTGCTGTGCTTAGCCAAGTCTCTTCTCATTATATCCTGAGGCATTACTTGTAAACAAAAACATGATAGCATCTAATACTATTTCGCCCGGAAATAGAGCACCAACAGGTTCTCACCCAGGCTTGCCAGAGTCATGGCCTTTTCTAACCCCTGCTGCACCTGCCCATGCCAATTTGTAGATTGATTCAAAATAGGAAGACGGCATAGGATCTGGCCATGTAAAGAAGCTGGGTTCTGCCATGATCAGTATAAGGAACGGCAGCTTGTCAGGACGTACCGTTCCCTGGCCAGGAGTTGAATCAGTGGTAGGTCCTTTATCGTCTCGCAGCGGGCGTGTCCATGATGGCTAGCCCAAGTGCATGGAGCTACCCTAGACACCCTCGAGTTTGATGGCTTGTCACACGCCCTCCCACTCTCCATCATACAACCTTTCCAGCGCGCAACAACAAGTCTATACCGCGTCGCTCGTCAACTATCGACAGAAATCATCATGGATGACGACTACGGAGCCGACGACGAGCTCCTCGCCGCAATGGCCGCCGCCGATCCAGCGCCTGTCGCACACAGGCCGATCCAACAACCGACGCCTCAACGTCTCGATAAAGCACCCCCATCTGCCTCTGGATCAGGTAAAGTAGTTCAGCCAACGCCCCAGGCTCTGCCGCAGAAGCAGTCCGCTTCAACTATCCTGGTATCTCCGCGGCAAAGAGGAAATCCCGTCTTGACGAGCATTCGGTCAATGCCATGGGAGTACAGCGATATTCCAGCCGACTATGTCATGGGCTTGGGCACCTGCGCTCTATTTCTAAGGTGATTTTACACTTGACATGTGGCAACGTGTAAAAGCAAGTGAAATCCTAACCCCAACAGTCTCAAGTACCATCGTCTTCATCCCGAGTACATCTACACCCGCATCCGCAACCTCCAGGGCAAATACAACCTCCGCATTGTCCTCACCATGGTCGACATCCCCAACCACGAAGCCTCCCTCAAAGAGCTCTCCAAAACGTCCCTCGTCAACAACGTCACCCTCATCCTCTGCTGGTCCGCCGCCGAAGCCGCCCGCTACATCGAGCTGTACAAGAGCTACGAGAACGCCAGCTTTGGCGCCATCCGCGGCCAGCAGCCCTCCAGCTACGGCGAGAAGCTGGTCGAGTTCGTCACGGTGCCCAGAAGCTTGAACAAGTCGGATGCGGTCGCGGTGGTGAGCAATTTCGGCAGCCTCAAGAACGCCATCAATGCCGATGCAGAGCAGCTTGGTATGCTGAATGGCTGGGGAGGCATCAAAGTGAAGAGATGGATGTCTGCAGTTGACGAGCCATTCAGGGTGAACAAGGCTGCAAAGAGAGGCACCAAGGCTTCTGAGCAAACATCAAAACTTGACCAGGCGCTGCCCCTTTCCCGTGTACCTTTACGAGATATGCCATCTGCTGGGCCGTCTTCTGGTCCGTCTCCCTCCAGGAACACGTCCTCTACGGCGCAACCAAATGCATCAGCTTCAGGACAATTCCAGTTTATGGACAACACAGATGACGAGGACGATGAGGAGGCCATGCTTGCAGCCGCTATTGAGGCGTCCAAGCGGACGGCGCAAACAGACGAAGCCAACCGTGCGAGCCAGGTAGAAAAGGATGACCAGCTCAGTGGGGGCATCGCTGATGCTTTGGCAAGATTGCGAGAAGCTGACTAGGTGGCCTGGATACCAGATTCCTGGACCTCAGAGGCGCATAGTCGATTGATCAGACGCTAACAGTAGCATATATGGAATTCCGGTACGATGTGGCATACCACGCAGGACATGCGCACAAAACCCAAAGGCATCCACCGTTCTTGTATGAAAGAGATGGAATGTATGCCAGCCGGACCACATGATCATAACAACAGGATCCAAACAACCTACCTGAAGAGCACGAGACCGCTCCTACAGCTCTCCGTTATGACGGCTCAAGGGATGCATACCCGTATTCGGGAAAGCATCACAGGTCACAGCTTAGCTTACAGCGGCACAACAGACAAGCTAAGGCGCACTCTTTGAGAAGGGTGTAAACCAGATGTAATCTATCGACAGTCAGCAGGCTTTTCAGACCTGCCTGCGTCGATTCACTCTGCTTCTACATGCACACATAAAAGCACCACGACTATATAGGTAACTAATACGCTTTTATATTGTGTCACTGCCCCTTGTTCTTCAGTACTCTAGCTTGCTAGTAGTCTCCGACGTGTTGATACATCATCACCCAAGTTTGTAATCACTCAGACTTGTGAAGAGGGGCTATGGCAGGTACTCTTTAATGGACACGGTTCTTGTTTCTACCGAACGGATAGATGTATGAAAGAGCTTGAAAAGGAGGAGGCAAAGTAAATCGTGAGGAGATAAGAGGCGGAGGAGTGCCCATACAACTTGCCGTTATCGCTCGCAACATCTGAACCTTACACGAGCGATAGCACTCTATAATTGCATATTAGCCGTATTCATTCATAAGTCTAGAGTTGAGAGCATTTTGCATTCGTCCATCATAAACCGTTTGTTTCCTCCGTGCTTCCTTCTGTTCGCCACCAATCCAGTAGCACGAATACAAAAAAAAAGAACCAGTCGTCGTCTTGGTCGTCCTAGGAACCCCCCTCGCGCTTAGCATACTCCTCTTCCATGGCCTGTTCGTAAAGTCGATCGGCTTCCTTTTCCTCTTCAGTCTTTGGTCTCGTGACTCCTGCACCGGTGTTGGCGCCAGCACCAGTAGCGACGCCGGTGATGTTTTGATCTTGTGGGTTTTGAGAAGGAGGAGGAGAAGAAGAAGAAGAAGAGGCTGTGGTGTTGGCTGATTCTGAGAAAGCTGGGAGACCCATGATGTCGATCTTTCAGTTTTGATTTTGTCTGATGTGCTGAGAATAATTTTTGATGTCTTGAGAGTATTAGAGAGAGAGAGAGAGAGAGAGAGAGAGAGAGAGAGATGTTGATCGTGTCTTTGTTTCGTTTTAAAGTATGAACTGAGGGAGTTGTTGACTAACAGCAACTGCCTTCTTATACCGCGTGTGGCAAATGTGGCGAGTGCGATACGTCACCGTGGCTGAAGCTATCGTGGAGACGGCAGGAAAAAGAGACCATTCGGAGACAAGAGAAACAAACCAACGGCTCTACTAGATTCCAGGTTGGGTAGCCCGTAAAACAGACCAGAATAGGAAGTTCGGGTTAAAGAGCTTTGTGTTGGTTTAGAGCAGTTTTAAAAGTTAAGTCCTGATTGGATACTCGACTGGAACTAGACCTGTAGATCAGGGTCTTCAGGGTCTTCAGGGTCCTGACATAATTTGTCCTGGCTGTGTCGAATCGTCAGTTCCAAAAGCATCATGTTGAAAAGAGAAATCCATTACTCCTATTGAAGCCTCAAGTTATAGGTAAGAGTGAGTGCGCAATGACCGCAGTGTAGCGAAAGAAATCCCATCGTAAACCCAGATACATCTTATCTGGAACAACATATAAAGTAAACAAGGAGGGTATTTTTATATCCATTTCAAATCTCTCGCTTCTCATGCTTGGGCAGTTTTTCTTAAGCACAACTAGAATTCACGAGCCTCACCAATATCGCATACATCAAACACACCCACTTCAGGGATGCCTCTTCTACGCAGTGCATCCTTGAGCATCTTTGGTGGCTCCATGACCTCCTCCAAAGTGAGCGCCCAGGTGCCCCAGTGGATGCCCATTGCACGCTTACATTGCGTGTCACGGAAGATCTCAACTGAGTCAAAGGGGCTGGCATGCATGGGTGAGAAGGCCACGCGAGGGTAGTAGGCGCCAATAGGAATCAGGCCAAGATCGAAAGGTCCGCGGAGCTCGCCAATCTGCTTGAACTGAGGACACCTGGGAAGATGATCGTACTCGGCACTGTAGTCATCGGTGCCAGGAGGAAGGTTCGGAACAGCTCGATATCCCGTGTCACCGCCGAACCAGACAGACTTGTCGCCGGAGTTGACGCCCCAGGAACACCAGAGGGTGGTATCGCGGTCAAAAAGGGACCGGGCTGAGGTGTGTTGGCACGGCAGGCATGAGATGCGAGCGCTGATATCGCGCGTGTGGTCGCCTTCCTTGACTGACACTGTAAGGTCGGCATCCTCCCACCAATCGAGCTCGGTAACATGGTTGATGCCCGTCTTGCGGAACCAAGTTTCTAGACCGAGACCAACAAAGAACTGAGCGTCAGGATGGTATTTCTGAACCTCGAGGATTGATGAGTGTGAGAGGTGATCATAGTGAGAATGACTAATAACGACAGCATCGACGATGGGGATATCCTTGATGTCGCAAGGTTTGGGGGTGAATCGCATGGGACCCATGAAGCTGAATGGAGAACATCGGTCTTCAAAAACAGGATCAAAGAGGACGCGCAGGCCAGAAGGGTATTCGACATAGTAACAGGCGTGTCCAAGCCATGTCGCGCGGATCTTGTCGGTAGCATCGCGCTCAGTGTTCCATTGAGGCTTGACAACGGGCACGGTGGGAGGAGATAGATCGGGTTTCTTGATTTCACCGGTAACGGTGGGCCTAAACTCGTCAGCATCTGAACATCGGGCTCTCCTGGTATGACGAGGTCGTCACATACCACCAAACTCTTCGAAGCATGGAAACAATGCTGGGGCTTCCTCCCTGCGAAGGATAAGGGTTCTTGAACCCCACGACAGAACCGTTCTTGAGAAGATGATGGGGATTGGAGACGGCCTCATCCGGGATGGCAGTTCGTCCCGGAATCTTGGAGACGACGGAAGTGGTGGAAGCAGAACCGTTGGACGCACGAGCGTCCTGAGGAGCCAACTCGGTCGACGTAAGCTTGGCCGAGGCTGCGTTTGCGGCGGGAGCCATGATGGAGGATGCTGATGAGGAAGATGTCGAGTATTGGAATGCAAAAGTCTTGGTATTTATCGTTGATCGAAAATGATAACAGAATCGTCGGATCGTCGGATGGTTACGCGGCATATGTAAAGCTACCTTATTTCTCTGACCGGAGACTTCGGAGTTTGGTAAAGTCGTATCGAGGAAGGGGAGGGGGGGGAGAAGGAGGAGGAGGAGGAGGAGGAGAGCTGACCGGGGCAGAAGAAGGGGAGGATTATTGCCCTGGTAGTGAGTAAAAGGGGAGGAAAGGAGATGAATAGGAAACGCAGAGAGAAAGAAAGGAAGAAGAGAGGCCAGGAGGAGGAGGAGGGTGAGAGTTGGATGAATAAGTGAAGCTATGACAATTGGAGTTTAGGTGGGTCCATTCCTTAGGATCAACAATGGAAGGATCATGGAAGGCGCCGAAAACTACTCTGGACTGTACCCAACGATACAGTAGCATGAGGTGCCGAGATTAGGAGATGATTGTCATCTTGCTTTGCAGGGATATATCATGTTTGTCTTTGATATGATTCTGGGTAGCATTGCAGTGGTTGCACTACTAACTAAAACAGAGTATAGAGTATAGCAGAGTCTGTTCCAACGAGATTTGAACAATGTTGTATGCAGCACGGCATATTCAGCATAATTTTGTAACGACCTACATAGCGAAACAAACAGCCAAGCTTTGACTCTAAAATACTGGGCGTAGCAGGCATGACCGTCTTGTTAGTGAGAGCTTAGTGCTTTTGTCTTGCATGCTATGTATCCCGATCATCGCCGCTGTTAATCTCATGTGCGTGCACTTGTTCCAAAACAATTGCGGAGTTTACAGCATCCCGTGTCCGCGTACCTATCTACATACCTTGCGTAATATTCAGTAATCGCTTAATGTGATGTGGCCAGGGCCCTCCGGGGAATAAGCAAATCCGAGCAAAGCATACATACATACATACATATGTACTTATGTGGATAAGATGTTGGGGTTAAGCGAGCCAGCTCATGTGCATATAGACTAGGCACTTTTTCATCCTCAACTACATGATGCTGGGTAGCGTTACTGTCTAGGTAGAGGCATGCCCTTCTTGACAGAGCATTACAGAGTACGGCTCTCTCCAGCTAGTGAGCTCCTTGACGTCATGTTATGCTATGCACCGTGAAACTATCCCTGCTGCCAGTTTCGATAAACCACTACCGAGAGCTAACTAACGATCCCTGCCATGGCCATGTGGTTCCCATGTGGTGTTGCAATGTCGGCTTGAGAATGACTCTCTAACCCGAATTAAATACTACCTCGTAGAAACAACCAGTAATGCAGTTGAGATTATAGTCTTTTCGTAATCCAGGCTAATCAAGTCAAAAACATGCTCATGGTATCCATCCGTCTTCAGAACCCCTCAAAGCAACCAGGTATCTACCATCACTAGCATGCCATTGATGCTCAAGTGAAAGAATGCTCAATATAGACAAAGACCAGCCAGACACAGCTGTTTCCAAACAGCCCATCCATTCACGCAGCCAAACGCCAAAACAAAACAAAAAGGCCGCCCGAAACATTATTCGTCATCATAAGCGTCTTGGTAGCCGTCATCATATATCAACTTGTCGGGTGTCATCGCCCATCTCGTCACTTCCAAGCTCCTTCTCCAGCTCATCCGCCACGAAGCCTTCGTAGTCGTCAAGATTCTTTTGGACGTGAATCTTGAACTTGATGACATCGTTGAGCATTCTGTCAATTTCTGTGTGTAGCTCTTCTCGGAGGGCATTGGCCTGGAGCACCAGTTGCTCGTATCTGTGTATATAGTTAGCGTCTTGTATATTCCAACGAGGAGCTCGGCATCAACTGACTCAATCGTTGTGTTGATCTCACGTTGCTCTAATATCTGCACATTCTCAGACAGTCCAGCTCGCATGCGCGACAACTCCTTCTCCATCTTCTCGATGTGTGCATCAGAGGCCAGCTTCTGCGCTGTTGTCACCTCCTTGGTCTTTTCGTACTCCTCTTCAGCTGCGCGCACGCGGTGATTGAGAGCCTCCACCTCACTGCGCCTGTCTTCAATGGCCTCCTTGATGCCATCCAGTAGGTCGTGGTCCTTCATCATCTCTTCCATCGCTGTGCTTCGTCGATCTGAAATTTCTTTACGCAGTGATAGGAAGCTGCTTCGAATCTGGCCTCGAAGATCCAGGTTGAGAATGTGACCTGCCTGGTAGCCGGTGGTGGCATCGACCAACAGGCGGTCCGCCGATGAAGGCCCTGACGATCCTTTCAAGTTGGAAGATGTAAAGTCTGAGCTGTCGGCCACCATGACTTGAAGCTCAAACTCCCTGCCCTTGGCGTTGACCGCCGTCGAGGGAATCAGCGCGATCTGATAAGCCATGGTGTTGTACCGGTCCACCATTTGCTCCAGCTCGTCCAACTTCCGGCTCGCCTCTGATTCTCGCTCAGATACCTTCTTCTTCACCTCTTCCAAACGCTGGCCCGCAGACTCAATGCCCTTCTGAAGCCGCTCGCGCTCCGCAGTCATGCGGTCAATATCCTGCATGCTGATCCCCTGAGCATCCACTGCCTTTTGCAGGCTACGTCGCTCCTCATCGGCTTCTTGAATCTCTTCCATGAGCTTGTCAAGCTCTTCTTGCAAGACCTGGGATCTGCTCTCGTACTTATCCGACCTCTGCATTGCCAGCGCATTGTACTCCTCAAATTTGATCTTGTCCTCCTCCATAATCTTGAAGTGATTGTCGAGGACTGCCGGGTCGGGCGTCGACTTTTCCAGGTCCTCAATTTCCTTGACAAGTCGTGCGTTCTCTCCCTCGAGCATCTCAAGTTCTGACGTGTACTTTGAATTTGATCGTTCGAAAGCCGCTGCCATCGACTGAACATGGGGTGCCAAGACGCGTTCAGCCTCTTCATCCCCCATGTCTTCGTCCATGCCCAGCCAGTCCCTGTATCCGCTGCTGAGGAAGTCGAAGATGATGCGGTCGCCACTAACATCGATTCCGCTTTCCATACAAGCCTCGTCATATTGGCAGCTTGCATAACCGTCCAGCATCTGAGCCAGCTGCATCATCCAGTGAAGAAGACCTAGAAATGTGCTCCAGTTCTGACCTCCAACAGCGGCAATCTGACTCTTTGTGATGCTCCTCTCGAACGGGTACCGCATCTGCTTCAGCAGGGGAGGCACCTCCTGATCTATGTTCTTCTGGAACTTGTGGCTGGGGTCGATTCGGTGGTAGAGCCACTGGAACATGTAGTTGAAATCTTTTTGGGTTGGTGATTTGAGGACATTCTGTGAAAGAGTGTGCTTCATCTCCATCTCAAAGTTGTGTTGAACCATGTACTCCATGATCTCCTGTCCAATGCGGGCCTGGAAAGATCGGTCTTTCAGGGGTCGCGGGTCGCGGGGTACACCAGCAGGGGCGGGTGTAGTCTGGAAAAAGCTCTGGCTGTTCGTCGCAGGAGCGGTCGACTGCCGAGGCCGGTATACACTGCTGCGTCGATCGCCATCGGTCGAGGCGCGCTTTGTCGTCGTTCCAGGGGTAAACGTCGCTTTTGGCGCAAATGAGGAGCGTTTGACCGAAGAAAGGCCAATATCAGCGAGGTTTGTTCCAGAGGATGATCGTTGGAACATGGGCTGGTTAGGGCGCGGCATGGCAAGGGAATGCCTAGATCCCGACATGGAGCGGACATGGCTGCCCGGGTAGTTGGCACCAATATTGGAGCTGGATCGCTTCATAGTCGAACCGGGCTGCGGAATGGCGCTGTTTGCACTGATACCACCAAGGGTCTATGTTGAGAGTTAGAGTCTTGTATAGATTGATGCGCGTGTATGATAGTCTCGGCGCAAAAGTTGGTAAAGAAGTCGGGGGCGTCGCACCTCTCTGGGTCTACGGACACTCCAAAGACCCGTATCCTGGGACATGATCTAATGGAAAGAGCAGCACGCGACAGTGATGGTCTGCATGCGCAATGCAGACAGGTTCCGGGAGCTGTGGTATATGTAAAACGGTTGTGGTTATAATAGTGCTGATGCAAAGTGGGATGCGGGAATGTGAAAGAGGCGCCCAAGGGCAGATTGGGCGTTGCAAATGTGTTGCTAGGCGAGAAAGTAAACAAATGCCCAGCAGATGCCATGATTGGCTAGAAGAAGGTGATTTGGTTATCGACAGCGCACGTGATCGCGATAAGCTCTAGCTCAGGCAGACGGGAGAAACGGTTGAGGTACGTACCCACCTAGGTAAGGAGAGACCTGACCTTCGGCAGCTCAACTACAAACAAGCCTCGGCCTAGATCGGTCACGCTTCCGACTCCACGCCTCCACGCCTCCACGGTCCCCAGGTCCGGCCTCCCCAGAGCAAGCACATGCATTTGTTATTTTCCATCATCATCACGCAAGTTCCTTCAACAATCGCTTCTATCATTCTCCCCATTGCCATCCGATTGATGTGGTGACAGCCGCCTGACGGCTAAACATCAATCATGGCTATCCGCGAGGACCTGGTAGCATCTGCTGTAAGTAGACCTATTTCCCAGCCACCCAACTCATTGATACCGAACTTGTGTATGCTGACTCCTGAATAGACCCAATGTCAGTAGCTTCCTTCGTGTCGCAACACCAAACGCCCTGACTGACTCATCACAGTTCTCCAGGACCCGAGTGTCGCATCGTCCTCGGTCGAGAACCGCATCTCATTCCTCCGAAGCAAGAACTTGACTCAAGAAGAAATCGATGTTGCGCTTGCTCGGACAGGTGGCAGCGCGCCTCCACCTCCTAACGCGCCTTATCCCAGTGCCTCCGCCGGTCCTCCCCCTGGCCAACAATACTATCCTCCCATTCCACAGCACGCCTGGCAACCGCCTCCGCCTCCTCCACGCAGGGACTGGAGGGACTGGTTCATCATGGCCACAGTAGTTGGCGGTGTGTCTTATGGTCTTTACTCCCTGGGCAAGGTTCGTTATTGATATCAGGACTGCTATGTTGTTTCAGGCTAACATGCGATCAGCGCTACGTATATCCCCTAGTCGCCCCTCCGACGCCGGAGAAGCTGGAGCAGGATAAGAAGTCGATTGAGGAACAATTCGACCGAGCTTTTACACTGGTTGAACAACTCGCCAAGGACACAGAGAGCTTGAAGAATGCCGAAAAGGAGCGTACGGAGAAATTGGACACGGCGATAGCAGATCTGGACACGGTCATGACGGACCTCAAGGCTGCCAATCGTCGACGAGAGGACGACGCGAACCGAATTCGAGACGAAGTCCAATCTCTCAAGGACGCGATCCCCAAGGCTCTTGAGAACCAAAAGTCGCTGACTGATGGCCGGCTGCGCGAGATCAATACCGAGCTTACCAGTCTGAAAACCCTGGTTTCCCAGCGAATGAACAGCAACGCCTCGGCCCCCTCAGCTGCTTCAAGTCTCATGCGAAATTCGAGCAGTGGCATCGGTGCCGGCGCAAGCACCCCTGCCGCCTCCACTCCCGCTACCTCTATCCCTACTGCAAAGACCAACGGGGAGAAGACAGGAGCCGAGTCAAGCACGGCTACTCCTGCTTCGGACATCCCCAAGCCAACATTTCCCTCTGCACCGCAGCTTAACCGTTCATCATCGCCTCTTGCCAACATGACGGGCAAGAAGTCGATTCCTGCTTGGCAGATGGCCATGTCTAACCAGAATGACACTTCGTCGACCCAAGTCAAGGCGGACGAGCCCAAGGCGGGTGCCAGTTCCAGCTCTTGAACCAGGATTTAGAGGTCGTATATCATCTTGTTGTACAGTATTAAATGCATCTACAGTTCTAGGATAATGGGGTTGATTGATTTGGGGGTTTCATGCGGCTGGAAGGTACTGCAGCTTTATATCCCCTTTGTCTAATTTGACCACGCCATGACTTGACTTGTTACCATGTCAAGTCTGACTCTGGTTTCTCGTAAAAGCTCAGCTACAAGATTCAACCTGCAACTGGCTCCGAGTCCCGTGCCAAGATGTTTTGATTCGATTCATTTATCCTGCATGCGCCGACATGCATCCCCTTGCTCTTTGAAGGTCCCGCAAGAATTACCAATTCGGGTCGAGTCTAGAACCGCCAACGCATGGACACTTCTCTTCAATGGGGCTTTCAGCTCTGTCACGAGTTAAAAGCAAACTACAGCCTGTAATAATACAATTCTCGCTGATGCCGAGTGTCGGCCTCACATCTTCCTTCGCTCGTGCCTATATTGTACCTAGACCATAGCGCTAGTAGTAACTCCATACCGACGTCAGTCACAGCAAATCAAAAACTGACCCCATGTTAGATGCCGAGGCTCGTTGAAATAGTCTAGCTTGGCTCATGATCGCAACGCAAACTCAGCACATAAACCACGAATATGTTCAAGTAATATTTTGCTATAACGACGTCTTTGTTGGCACCATATATCATATACCTTTCCCTGTTAAAGACCAGAAGCACGCTTTGGGTAACCACACCAAATACCGCACTTACAAGAAGACGTGGGCTGTGGCAAAGCAAAGTGTCATGGATCCCTAGAAACCACCATTCCTGACATGGACTTGGACGCGATCCAAGCCCGGGGAGAAAACCTTGTGATTGGGTTCGTTTTAAAGAGGATGGATACTGGGACTTTAACTAGTTGGAGGGTTGCTGGGGTCTATGTTTCCCTAGACTTCTGCAGCCACTACTACACCACTACTCAACGACTTTCTCAACTCGTCTTCTCTTCTGTCATTTCTTTATTACTGGTACTCCTTTGCAGCCCTTTAGGAGCTTGTCCTCAACCAGATACTGCTTGTAGTTTGCTTATTGGGCAAGGTAGAGTGGCAGACCCTTTTTGTCGCTCCACCATCACTAGTTGAATCACGTACATCACCACTCACATTTACAACTTCAACCACTTCAATATTGAACTCTCTCCACTCTTCAAGCAGGAACTTCTCACCCATACCAGAATGGCTTCACAAATCATTCAGACCATCCGGACAGTTGTCCCCTTACTTCCTCTCATCGTCCGCCAATCCTTCCTTCACGTGCTCCGCCTCTCCGACTCTGCCAACTATCTCGACCTCCAAAGCGCCCTCATCATCGCTTGTCTCCGTGTCCTTCTAACACCCGAGAAGCCTCGCAGTATATCCACCGTCCAGGGCTTCACGCTCCGCGATTCCGGGATCAAAGGACATATATGGGTGAGCAAGTATGCCAGTCCACAACCTCCAGAGACGTCCATCCGTGACAGTCTCGTCACCACCCTCGAACATGTCGGGGGCTCCACCAGCCGGGTCCCCGTGCCCGAGCTGGTCGATGTCGAGGCCGAGTGGACCGGCTACCGGGGCGGTGTGGCCCGCGGCGCGCCGTTGCCTGAAGCGTCGGAGCGGGAGCGGTATCACGGCATGATGCAAGAGTGCAAGCGACCAACAACAGTTCTTTACCTGCACGGCGGCGCTTACTATCTCTGTGACCCGGCCACGCATCGTCCTACGACGAAGAAGCTGGCCCAGCTGACGGGTGGTCGGTGTTACTCGGTGCGCTATCGTCTTGCGCCGCAACATCCATTCCCTGCGGCGTTGCTTGATGCGTTTGTGTCTTATTTCACCTTGTTATACCCCCCGCCCGATGCGTATCATGACCCTGTGCAACCAGAGCACATTGTAATTGCTGGTGATAGGTATGCTATTAGCCCGAGAGTCAAGTCCAGTCAGCATGCATCACAGATACTGACATGATTACCTTAGTGCTGGCGGTAATCTTGCGCTCTCGTTACTCCAACTCATACTCGAGCTTCGCCGACAGGACTCTCCGATTCTGTGGCACGGCGAGCTACGCCAGGTTCCCATGCCAGCTGGCGTGGCACTCAACTCCCCATGGCTCGATATTACACAAAGCTCACCAGCATGGGAGACCTCGACGCCAACGCCATTCGACTACCTCCCCAAGCCTGAGGCCATAGACAAACGCACAATCCCACCCTGCGAAGCCTGGCCCGCCAACCCACCCAGGCGCAATATGTACATCGCCGACGACCTCGCTGCCCACCCCCTAGCCTCACTCGTCATGGCCCGTAGCTGGAAGGGCTCGCCGCCTATCTATCTCTGTACGGGATGGGAGATTCTTGCGTATGAGGATAAGTTCCTCGCGCGCAAGCTCGAGGCCGAAGGCGTGAGAGTGGTGTTTGAGGAGTACGAGGGCATGCCGCACTGCTTTGCGATGCTGCTGCGCAACACGCCCGCCACGCAACGGTGCTACAGCGGCTGGGCAGCGTTCATGCGTGAGGCAGTGGAAGATCCAGACAAGATCAAGTCGAGAGCCACCATGATCAAGGCTAAGACGTGTCAAGAATTGCCGCTGCGGTTCGACGAGCTGAGCGATGTTTCTGAGGAGGATATTCAGCAGAGGGTGTTGAAGAAGACGGGGCTGGAAGATCAGATGTTGGAAGTGCCAGTAGCAAAGCTATAAGAAGCTCTTTTCTCGAGCGTGGAAATACTGCGGCGTTATTTCATTGTCTTTTCTTAACGATGAGTGCAAGAACTAGGCGGCTGCTCTCGAGGACACATCGTATTTCCCTCTGGATCCAACATGCCTCCCGTCCTCTTTCAACTAGCTGCATGCACGCCACAGCAATCTCCTGACAAGATCTCCTCCAGCATTTCCTGCCAACATGTTGCTGATCTTACCCATAAACAATACAAAGCATTCATCGTCTCTCGCCATATTACAGAGGCAAGTGTATGCTTGTTTCTGGCTCAAGTGCAAAAGGCCGATAGAAAGAGTGCCACGAGGCAATATCGAAGGCATATCAACAAGTTTTGCAGGTAGATCCAAGTATTCCTCTGGGGCTAAGCAACAATTACTCCATCGTCTAGATGGTAAGAAAGATGTAGTATTATTTGATTGCATCGGACCAGTAAGTTGATAAGATTCCACCTCCATGACTGCCCATTCAGTCAAAACTAGTCGACAGTTTTCATTATTCGATTCCGGTCGAACCAAGAAAAGGTGTTCACGACCTATACACCCTCACCAAACACCAAATGCACACCAATGACCAACTGTTCGATCAGTACTATAGAAGAGTACTCAGATTATCCTTGAATCTGTGGTTGCAGAAGTGTCCGTAGCCGTACGCTGAGAAGCGCGCTGGGACGACAAAAGAGGAATCGCCCCAGTCTACGCGCCCTACCTCATCTTATGCTGGGTTGATCACTACTGCGCAGAAACTCACGGTAGAGCTGCGACGAGCAACAAGGACATGGTGCAATGAAAGCGGAAGTCAACAGATCTAGAGACTGACTGACTGGAAACGACAGAAGCCTGACGGAGTGGGAAGCCGTCCTTGATGCGCTGAATGACATACGTAGGCGAATCAGCGTCAGTTGCAGTTTGGCTAGTTTATTGAGGTAGGGACTTGGGTTATAGATACCTACCTAAGTACCTAAACAGATATTATGGTAGTAACTGAGGCTGTATTGAGGCACAATGAAGTTGCTTCTTTTGTGTGGATATAGGTGGCCCGCTGTCCCTGTCAAGGCTTCCTATAACTTTAAACCAGCAGAGCAGTATAGAGCAGTACAGAGCAGTACAGAGCAGTACAGAGCAGTACAGAGCAGTACAGAGCAGTACAGAGCAGTACAGAGCAGTACAGAGCAGTACAGAGCAGTATAGAGCAGTACAGAGCAGTATAGAGCAGTATAGAGCAGTATAGAGTAGTATATACTATATAGTAGTATATAGTAGATATAAAATAAAACTAAAACTCCCAGACCTGGGACTGAGAATATGCTGTCTCGATAGGATGCAAAGAAACCCGATATGAGCATTACCTAAAGAGGAAATGTGCTTCAGGGCGATCTCCCGCTCCATCGGCAGATTCCGTCTTTGGTTGCATAAGCGCTACTAGACTCACAAAGGACAGGAGCATCATCAAAACTTGTATATATTACATTGACTGAGCTGGTATTTGTCGTGTGCCATGTCCTTCAGTTCGACAAGACATGTCTGGCTGGAGCTAAGAGCTTCTACTCTTGACACTCGATCAGCATCAGGAGGATAATAATCAAGGTATCGGACTAGCAAACTTCAAGTACATTCTTTGTTGCTCACAGCAAGGCCTTGTCCACCTGGTCTCCATCGCATGACGTGTCAGTTGACCATAATCGCGGAACCAAATCTAATGCTTGATAACCATATCCTTGGCACGGCTCGGTCAGACCCAAAATACAACGAGGTACACACAAGTCTTGGGATAAACATGGCGTATGAAATGAGAAACCTGAATAATTACCCGAAATATATCAAATACAACACATGCTGATTTCTTTTCATGATTCCTGAATGAAGCAGTTACAAGATGGTAAACCAATAAGCTCACCAACAGCAACTGAAACTTTAATGACCGGCACGCTCGGAGGTTGCAGTCCGAGCAACAAGGCCGAGACTTGTATGAACCAGCACACTCATCACCTCGCACGGTTTCAAGACAGTCAACCTCCTTCAAAGCATAGTACCGAGTAAAGCACTGTCCAAATATCCTCTTCAGTCCGTCCGTCCGTCCGCATCTCGGCTCCGCCTCCACCGCATCCGAACCCACTCCCCGAAACCGGCCCGGGCCCCCACCAAACTTTACTTTGTTCAATGTCTAAACTCCAAGAACCAGGACCACCAAACACCGACCCATCGGCCGACACCAAACCCAATCGCAATCCCGCAGACGGGAGCGCAACCATGGAGCGCCACAAGCAAGTTGTAACCTCCATCGCCTCTGCCGTCCGTGGCTTCTTTGAGCGCCGCGAGCCCTACCGCATCTTCCACGGCAGCACAAACAGCACCCGGCCACAGCAAAAGGGCAGGCCTGTCGTCGATATCAGCGCGCTCAAAAATGTCCTCGCCGTCGATCGCGCAGCGCGCACAGCCCTCGTCGAGCCAAACGTCCCCATGGACAAGCTCGTCGAGTCGACAATCAAGCATGGCCTAGTCCCGCCTGTCGTCATGGAGTTTCCGGGTATCACGGCTGGAGGAGGCTTTGCTGGCACCGCGGGCGAGAGCTCCTCGTTTAAGCACGGCTTCTTTAACGATACTGTCAACTGGGCTGAGATTGTTCTCGGAAACGGCGACGTTGTTCGTGCGTCGCGCGAGGAGCGCGCTGACTTGTTCCGCGGCGCTGCTGGAGCTGTTGGCACTCTGGGCGTGACGACGCTTCTTGAGCTCCAGCTCCAGGAAGCCAAGAGGTTTGTCAAGACGACCTACCACCGCACTAGCAGCGTCGCCGAAGCCGTCGCCCGTATCCGTGCCGAGACCGAGAACCCTTCCAACGACTATGTCGACGGCATCCTCTTCTCCAAGGACCACGGCGTCGTTGTTACAGGCACCCTGACCGACGACAAGCCCGCCGATATCAAGCCCCAGACCTTTAGTGGTGCCTGGGATCCTTGGTACTACCTCCATGTCCAAGATCGCACCCGCAACGTCCCCTCCGCTGGCCCCTCCGTCTCCGCCGATTCGTCCTCTCCCGTAGATTATATTCCTCTGGCGGAATACTTGTTCCGCTATGACCGTGGCGGTTTCTGGGTTGGTGCTGCTGCCTTTACTTATTTCAAGGGCGTGCCCTTTACACGCTTCTTCCGCTGGTTCCTCGACGATTTCCTCCATACTCGCATGCTATACCGCGCCCTGCACGGCAGCGGCGAGTCAGCCCGCTTCATCGTTCAGGACCTGGGTTTGCCCTACAAGACCGCCGAGAGCTTTATTGACTACACTGCTGATAACTTCAACATCTGGCCCCTCTGGTTGTGCCCACTGAAGCAGACTCCCCCGCCTACTTTCCACCCCCACACCGGCGAGACGGCAACTGCTGCTGACGGGGCTGTGACAACCCCACCATCTCTGAACATAGGTCTTTGGGGCTGGGGCCCCTCTGACCCCGATGAATTCGTCACCAAGAACCGTGCTCTCGAGGACAAGCTTGTCGAGCTTGGTGGACTAAAGTGGCTATATGCGCATACGTACTACAACCAAGAGGAGTTCTGGAAGCTTTACGACCGACAGTGGTATGACGCCCTTCGGAGCAAGTACCACGTCGATACGCTGCCTACTGTCCACGATAAAGTCAAGGTCGATGTGGAAGCACGCAAGGAGGAGCGCGAGAAATGGAAGTGTTCGCTCAAGAGCAAGCGCCCGTTGGGTGGCCTCTACGGCATCTGGAAGGGCATCCAGAGCAAGGACTATTTGCTACACAGGCATGCAGAGTGGAAATTCAAGGAGGAGAAATAGATCGGATACCCTGGTGTATGATCGTGTAGAGTTCTGTTAGAAGTACGAAAAACGTAGATATTTGTATTGGCAAAGTAGACAAGACATTGAAGACCCGTGGGAGGGGGGTTGGCTGTACGATACTTGAATATCAGAAAAGACATTAATTTTTGGAAATGGATATCTTTTTTATTCCAAACTATCATGATCTCCTCTAAGCGCCATATGACCATATCTATAGGCCTTGACAAGCTTCTTGATAAATCCCAAAGAGAAACAGCATCCCCGATATTTACACAAGCTCTCAATAGCCACCATTGCTAGCTCAATTAGGGGGGTCTCGGCCTCAATCTCCTTTGCACAAACTGCGCCTCTATCATCACCAACTGTATTCCTCTTCCCAATGCGTCTAATTTCTCCCATGTGAATCGTCATGCATGATATGCTCCCGATGCTGGTTCCTGGCTGTTACGAAACCAGATCGAGTAAAAAGCTCCCGTGTCGCAAAGACGGGCGAAAAGCAGAAAGACTAAAAGGCTCGTTCGAACGAACCTTTTATTCCTTGATAGCATATTCGCGCTTGAACATGTCGTCAACCTTGGTGAGGTAGTAGGTACCAGGGGCGATGGTAGAGACCTCGCCCTTGGGAGTGTAGTCCTTCTGGAGGTGAGCCTGCTTTCGGAGGTCGCACATCTATAAGAAGTAATTAGCGGGTGTCATAAAACGAATATCATGTTCATTCTTGACTTACCTGGTCATATGTCTCAGGGGGGACGGCACGGCGAGCCTCAAGGCGGGCGGGAATGTTGAGCACCTCGGAGATCTTCTCAACGCTGCCGTTGATACGGAAAGACAGGAAGCTGGCAGCGAGACCAGAACCATAGCTGAAGACACCAATTCTCTTGCCCTCAAGAGCCTTGTTGTCAACGACGCTGATAAGACTGGCCAGACCACCCCAGACACTGCCACAGTACATGTTACCACAGTTGGTGGCAACCTGGATGGCAGGGTTAACACGCTCCTGGAAGCGCTTCTTGGTGAGAGCCATAAAGGTCTTCTCAACAACCTTGTCGGTCAAGGACTTCTCGTAGTCCATGTCTCGGAGCTCGGGGGCGACCTCGGCAAAGGCAGGAGAGTCAGCGTTGGCGAGGTAGTCATGGTACAGGAGACGAGCGTATGACTTCTGGACGAGCTTGCAAGTAGGGGCGTGGAAAGTAAGGTAGTCGAAACGGTCGAGGCTGGTCTTGGAAGAGTCACCGTTGGCAACACCGTTAGTGGCCTGCTTGGCCTCGCGCTTGCAGTAGGCGCGGTAGGCAGCATCGAGAGCCTTGGTGTAGCAGTTGACAGAGTAGTGGCCATCAACGTAGGGGTACTCGCTAGTCAGGTCAGGCTTGTAGAAATCGTAGGCGTGCTGCATGTAGGTGCCACGCAGACCAGGCTCCGCAACAACGGGGGCGTTAGGACCGATCAGGAGGGCGACAGCGCCAGCACCACCAGTGGGGCGGGCATTGCCCTTGGCGTAGAGAGCAATGTCACCAGCAACAACAATTGCATCGCGGCCGTCCCAAGCCGAGGACTCCACCCAGTTGATGGCGTTGAAGACAGCGTTGGTACCACCGTAGCAGGCGTTGATGGTGTCTACACCCTCAATGTTGGTGTTGTCACCAAACAGCTGCATAAGAACACTCTTGACCGACTTGGACTTGTCGAGGATGGTCTCGGTGCCAACCTCGAGGTAGCCAATTGAGTTGGTGTCGATGTTGTAGTTCTTGAGGAGCTTCGAGGTAGCAGTGAGGGCAAAGGAGTAGATGTCTATCGCGGAAGAACAGCAAGACACAGGTTAGCGGCCGTTGAATCTCATCATGGGTCGTGAAGACGCGGTGAAGATGGGCGCATCGCGCGCGCTAAAGGATCGCCCTGTCAGGGGACGGCGAGGAACGGAACAAACTTACCCTCACGGTCGTCGCAGAAGCTCATCTTGGTCTGGCCAAGCCCAATGGTGTACTTTCCAGCGCTAACGCCATCGAACTTTTCGAGCTCAACTTGGTCGACATACTAAAGTGCCAAACAGAATTGCAATTAGCTGGGGGCGTCATCAAGGAGCGCTGAGATAGAGGGGCAGAAATGGAGGGGCAGACGACAAGGAACCCGAACACGAGGGCAAAACGCAGGGACCTTTTTTTGTCCCATTCAGAAAGTTTGGTTGAGGGGCAACGTCCAACGCAACAATTCCCAGCAGAAAAGAGGGCGTTGCCATTGTAAAATCGATCGTGGAGTACGGTGCAGAGGGAGGATCTCGACTTGACTCACCTGGCTGGGGAAGTAAAGCTCAATGGCCTTGATGCCAATGTTCTGAGGTCGGGAAGACATGGTGAAAGATATATGGACAGACGGCTTGTCTTCTTGAGAGAGACGACTCGGTTGGTTTGGGGGGGAGGAAGAAGAAGAAGAAGAAGAGACAAAGAGAAAGTCAGGAGAGGAAGAGGGAAGTGGGAATAAGTTATAATTATTATAGCAAAGCCCAGTTGTAGAAGAGACAATAGAAGGGGGGAGGACCCGGAAGGAAGCTAGGTAGGCGCGAGATTGCGGGTTCTTACTGTAAGTGTACCTAACTGAGATTGCCCGCTGAGATTGGATCTCGAAATCTGTAGGGAACCCTTTCAGTTAGTTAGGGTGTGATTTCAAGTCCGGCCGCAGCGGGGTGAAACAAGTGACCTGCTATTGTTGGGCGGATTAGTTGGACTTTGAGGTGTCAATTTTTTTTCACCGCCCTTTGCCCTTTCTCACTGGATAACAGCTGGGCGGTTGGCGTCTTGTTGCTTTGGGTTGGATTGAATTGGATGCTTGTTATGAGGTACTTGCTTTGGGTCGGTCTTGATCATGCCTGTGACCCATGATGGGATCAACTTTTTGGGGATGAGAATAAGAAGCTCGGGCCGCCAGAACAACAATGGCTGTCTATCATGTAGGGTCTGTTGGGCAAGGTCAAAGACGACAGCTATTGTATGTATAGTTGCACTCAGCCATATGACTCGAGATGGTGCCGACAGTAAGGTACCTAGGTAGGTATCCCATCAGCGCGCGCGCACTCGTCATGACCTCATAGCAACTGGGAATTTTCTTCTCTCAACTCTTCCCGCTCATGGCTTCTGCAGTGTCTGTTGCCTCCTGCCAGGGGTGCGCCGTGCCTGGTGTGCTTGACAGTCTGTCTGTTCCATTCGGCTTGTGGTGGGAGTGGGTTGTGCGCTGGTTGGTGGGACTTGGACGGGTATAATAAACGAGCAGCTAGCTGTTGCAAACACGAACACGACAAGCGATTGGCCAAGGTACCTACCTAGTCATTGGAGCTATGTCCTTACGACTGTATAATACAAAGATATGGGAAACCAAAAGACTTTTTAGCTACCCATCTATGGGTCAGCACAAGTATATGCATCCGAGATGTGCGTGGGCATCGTACTCGTGCCAAGATGCTATTTCCAGGTCACTTGAACCATATGCACAGCCTGTAGCAGGTTGCCACCTGGATAGTAACTTTTCAAGACTAGCTACCTCTTTATAGACAGATGTGTACAAGCCTGTACAAGTACTTGCAGGACTCGTACCCTTTTGCCTCACTTGAAGATTCCATTATCAGATCCAAACTACGCTCCAGTCTGTGACGCCCCCACTGAGGCCTCAGGCCTAGAGCCAGCCCAGCTCTCGCAGCAGCCTATTTGCATGGCGCCATTGTACTTGTCCTCCACGTGAAGTTGGCTACCTAACCATGTCTTTTCCAACTACGGCCGCTTTCCGTGGTCGTTGGCAACCATTATTTGGCGCTTTTTTGTTTCTTCAAGAGTGTCCCACTCCTAGGTATGTTTCATCGTTCCATCAGCGGCCTTCTCCGTGGCATCTATGGGCTGCACAGTAGGTATACATACAAGGTAGTTTGTTAGTCTGTGTGTATCATCACGTCAACGAAACTGATCCATGTCCCTCCTGGGTAGCTTATTCCATGCCGAGTTGTCTTGGGCGTCCCAGACTATCTGCAGGATGGTATCCGTACACTTTGCTCACTCTTCGGCTCAGAGACATCAGTGGCGATCAACTCGCGTTTGCTTCAAACCGGTTTCCCGTCTGTCAACAACGCCAGACGATCGTTGATGAGGAATTTTTCTTCTACTACACATGCATCCCACGCGAGGGCTCCGTCTCAGGCGTCATCTTCCCGGTTTGTCCCTCGTGGATGCGACCTTTTTCTTGTGACGACGTCAACTCGCGCGCCATTATCAATCTATAAAGCCAGAGGCCGCCGCGTTCCGTTGCTCGGCGTGGGTCTACAGGGTCTTTCTAAGTCTGATGCAGTTAGCTCCCCAAGCTTCTACGTCGACTCTCCCGAGACTTGGACACTTTGACGTCTTAGCCCGCCACTATCCCACTAAGATAATCAACGTGCAGCTTTCATGCATCTCAGGCACCACATCAGGCTCGATTATCTCTCGGGAATTCGGATGGGCCAGCGTGGGACCTGGACTATTGTCAAGCTATGTACCACCTATTATCAACCCATGCAAAGTGCACAAGTCATGGGGGCGCCCAGATGAATACAAAGCTGCTTCGCATCAGCGACGCAGTTTCCTAAGCCTGGTAACATGTACGGATCAAAAGAAATGAGAGGCTTGAAATACGCGAGGAGCTAATGTAGCATCGTCTTCGGGTTTTTTTTTTGTTTTGTTTTGGTATTTTTGTCTCTCTCTCTCTCTCTTATTCGGATCCGTTTTACTCAAACTAGCCCCCCCAGAACCGTTGAGCCGCATACGGACTATTGTCTCTACTAACCTCTCTTCGGCACTTCATTAGTGCCATCCCAGGATACATATGTACGAATGCTTGGACACAACACCTCTCGCGTCTCAACACCCGTCACCGATCTGCGATCTAGTCAAACACCGGATATCTCTCGTTTCTATGTATACGGATACGTAACACACGAAGCTGCGTTATTGTCAGACACATCTCGCGTCAATCTAAGCGACTCGGCTTCTGTCCTCGATCTCGAATCCATCTAATGCACCCCTCTTCCAGGGCAAGGGGTGCCTGTCGTCCCTCGCGTTCGTTCAGCCAGCATCTCTTCTTACGTACATGCATGTGATGTAGGATAATGGCAAGTATTTTCTTATGTCACAAATCCACGCAGCTCATGGTATAGATTGTCTTCAAGATTGAATTGCGATAATCCATTGTGACCTCCTATTATCTGTTACAAATCTACAACCCACAACGCCATCATATGCATCCTTATCTACCTACATTAGGCATCTATCTGTCTTTGCTACTCCCTTTTCTACTTGGTACAAACGCTGTTCATCGAATTCGTTATGAGGCTGGGTTAGGGGTATCGTATCCGGAATCAGAGGTACCCTTCGGCTTCGCCTCCCCTGCTTCGTCGCCCTTAGTCTCCTGTTTGATCTCACTCTCAGATTCCTTGGGCTTCTCTTCAGACTTGTCCTCGGCCTTGTCCTTGTCTTTGTTGTTCTTGGTCTCAGCCTCGGAATCAGTGTCCGAGTCGGAAGAATCAGAGCCAGAGCTTTCTCCATTGCTCTTGCGCTTCGCCTTGGCCTTCTTCTTCTTTGCCTTTGCGCGTTCCTCCTTACGGATTCTCTTGGCTTCGGCTTTTCGGGCTTCGTTCTCCTCCTTGAGTCTCTTCTCTGCATCTTCAATCTTCTTGATCTTCTTCTCTTTACGGGTCTCAACGATCCAGTCATCCACAGCCGCGATCGCTGCTTCAGGATCACGCTTATTCTTGAGGAGCAGACCTTGAATCTCAGCAGGGCTGAACTCAAGCTCGGGAATCTTGGCGGCAAACTGCGCGGCAAAGTCGTCAACGCGTTCAACGGTTTCAAGACGCGTCTTTTCAGCCAGTTCTGCCTGCTTCTGAGCCTCTTCGGGATCAAGATATTCGGTCTTGGTCTGCTGGGAACCATCGCCGTTCACATTCTCTCCCTCATATGGAGCGTAGATGGCGCGAAAGATGGAAGCAGTCATTTCAGCATCAGCCAGGCCAAATTTGACAATCATGTCAACACGGCCAGGACGAATAAGAGCCTTGTCCAGCTTCTCAAGGTGGTTGGTAGTCATGATGAGAACCCGTCCCTCCTGAGAGGCAACTCCGTCGAGAATGTTGAGCAGGCCAGATAAGGAGAGTCGACCGGGGAGCGCAGGGGCCGCAGGAGGAGCGCCGGGCTTGCTGGGTGCAGCCGGGGCAGGGGAAGGCCCGGCGGCGTCTTGGGTATTCTCGCCCTTGGTGTCATCACGAGTGTGAGTGAGGCCAGCAGTATCGATGTCCTCTAACAGCACAACACAACGTCGTGGGAGCTCGGCAAAAAGCGTGGCAAGGGTTTCCTCGGTGGCCAGGTTGGAGCTCAAGCTGACCATGTAGATGCGCATGCGGAAGAATCCAGCCAAGGCAAGGCTGAGAGAACTCTTTCCAGTACCCGGAGGGCCATAGAGGAGGTAACCGCGTCGATAAGAGATGCCGCGGTTCGAGTACCAGCGGCGTGTGTTGGGGTTCAGGTAGTCGGTTACATCGTCGATCAGGTCCTTCTTAACCTTGTCATTAAGAATAACCGTGGAGACAGGACGACTAGCTCGGGACATGGAACGTTGCCAGTTAGGATCACCGCCATTTGATCCAAGAGCACCGCGATAGATGAGGGTCTTGCTCTCGTCCTTCTTCAGATACTGTGTACGAGCATCGAGGAGGAGCTCCTTGAGGATACGTGGGTTGCGGCCAAAGCAGGAAATCGACAGCTCTTCGCGCTCGCTCGAGGTAAGGAAGGAGTTTCGCTCGCGGTTTTCATGACGCTCAAAGAGCAGCAGCTGGCCCCTGTACCAGAAGAAGTGAGACCCAACCGAGGGGGTATACTGCAGAGGCTTCTTGGCCGGACCTTCAGCGCCATCTTGATCGCCGTCGTTGTCGTCGTCCCAACGAAACAGGAACCAACTCCGAGAGTTGATGTTTGTGTTGACCATGAAGCGGCGGGAGCCCTGAGCAAAGCGCTGAGTGGCTACCCATGTCATGATGATGTTGTAGATCTCGTCGTCGGTGCGAATAGTGACAACGGACATGAGATATTTGACAACGATGCCCCAGGCATAATCGCTAATGTATGTCCAGGAAAAGGTAACGCCTGAGACAACAAGGAGGAGAGGAAGGTAGATGTTGAGATCGATGCCGAGGTACGTATGGATCAGGCTGGAGAAGGGGGAGAAGCCGGGGAGGAGAAAGTCAAGAAGGACGAACTGGGCTGGAGGGTCGATACCAGGCTTGGGGAAGCCTTGACCACTACTAGATGAGTTAAAGGCTTCCATGGTTAAGGATTGCGAGGCGAGCTGTGGCAAGACAAGCGGCGTTGTCATGGACTGGTGGGTTGGCCAATACGTGGGCAGTTTGTTTTGTCTTTTCTTGTAGTGAGTGCAAGACAAGGATGAATTCGGATCTGCAAGAGCAGAAAGAGTGAGTTGAACTGGGTAAGAGAAAAGAATAAAGGTAAAATGACAAGATTTATATCTGTGGATATTTATGCTACTAAGAAAATATACGAGCACACGAGCACACGAGAGGCATCCGTGTACAGACCAGCCTTACGAGGCGTAAAGTTACATGGCCTAACTGGTTGTGTATAATTTGAGTCAGCCCGTGAAAGTCATCTGAGAAAAGGCTGTGTGGGGTACGTAGGGATTGACCTAGGCATCACAGCGTCCGTCGTTAGGCAGCAGATCCATCGTGGGCAGACCAAAAGGTCTGTTATCTGGTTGCTGGTTGGTTGCCCGTTGACTTTGAGCGTCTCTTGACCTGGTTGCCTCAATCGATTGCATGTTTGGATTGGACAAAAGAGCAAAAACGTGCATATACAGTACAACGCTGACTGCAGCAAACACGTTATCCAGTCCGTGTAATAAGCCTTTGTTTGTGGCCGAGCAGATGGTGAATTGGGTTGTTTCTTTCAATGCAATATAGACTACGCTATACACCGAGATCAGGGCCGTTGCATAACCCACAAGACATGTATACATGTATATGAATCGTGACAAGTATCGTTTTAGCAGAGTTCAAATCAACATGAGAATAAATAAATCCTTGTTCGATATGACCACGAGGCCTCTCCTCACCAACTTGGCTAACGCTCAAAGCTCAGCATCCCATCGTCATTTCAAGCCCCTCCCGGCGAATGCTCCCGGTAAAGCTCCCTCCGCCCCGAAGAGTCATGGCGGGGTCGGGAGGCCCGAGAGCTCGGCCGCTAAGTCGCAAATGACTCCAAACATCGACAAGGTATCCGTAGGTGTCAGCACTATTGGAAGAATCCTACGGAGTAAAGGTAGACTAGTTTGTCGCTCAACGCCGGCGGGGAAAAGGGACGAATGAGATGGGCAAATTGGCAAATAAATGCATGTTTGATCCTATGTCATCATATCATAAAATAACCCGCATTTCTGGTTGGTATAACTGTACTCTCGAGCGACTGGTTCGCTGACAGTAGAGACCAAAAACAAAAACAAAAAAAAAGAATACCAAGTGACATGCCGTCAAGATGCAGCACATTCGTCGTTCCGGTTCCATGACGGAGTTTCCATAACGCCTTGCCCGCCGTCCCAGCAGTCATTAGCTATACAGCGTTTCCAAATGCAAACAATCATCAAGCATGACAAGAACATGCTTCCATCCTCACTCCTCGTCAGAGCTGTAGTAGCTCTCCGAATCTGCTTGAGAGTGGCCTCCTCCGTTGAAGGGATTGCCCGGCTGATTCTGGCCAGTCACGTTGATAAACGGGGCTGCATCGGGCATTGGGGCGGCGTTCATGGGAGGTGGTGGCATGGGAGGAGGAGGGCCATTCTGAGGAGCAGGGGGGTAGCCACCCGCAAAACCTGCATCGTAGACACCATCATAGCCTCCATCGTAACCCGGGTCATAGCCTCCTGCAAACCCACCGT
>JABFAK010000452.1:0-28707 GCA_013266265.1 Fusarium sp. NRRL 66182
GAGCAAAACTATGGCATCGTCTCATTCCCTGCCAAACATGTCATGCTGGTCGTCTTCAACCGCCCCGAGGCGCTCAATGCCATGACCAGCGACGGAGAGTATGAGCTGGAAGCGCTCTGGGAGTGGTACGACAATGAGCCCTCGCTGCGCTGCGCCATCATCACGGGCGCCGGGCGTGCATTCTGCGCCGGCATGGACCTCAAGGAATGGAACCAGATCAACCAGCGCAGGAGAGACGGGATCCCTGAGAAGAGACCCATGGACCCGCCCACGACGGGCTTCGGTGGCCTCTCGCGGAGGAGCGGGAAAAAGCCCATCATCGCCGCGGTCAACGGCTTGGCCATGGGTGGCGGCTTCGAGATACTCGCCAACCTCGACCTCATCGTTGCCGCAAAGAGCGCAACCTTTGCCCTGCCCGAAGCCAAGATTGGCGTCGTGGCCAACGCTGGGTCTCTGCCGAGGCTAGCCCGGACCATTGGCAGACCCCGGGCTACAGAGATGGCGCTGACGGGGAGGAGCATCAGCGCGCAAGAGGCCCACGAGTTTGGCATGCTCAACGCCATCACGGACGATGCCGCGGCAGACTGCGACGTGCTAGGGCGTCCAGTGGTCGAGAAGGCGCTCGAGTACGCCTCGCTCATTGCCAGCAACAGCCCTGACAGTGTCATTGTGTCCCGCGCAGGCATCCTCGCGGGCTGGGAGCATGGTAGCGCCGAGAACGCGGTCCGTGTGCACCGTCAGACGTGGGACGCGCCCATGGCTGACGGATACAACTTTCACGAGGGAGTGCAGGCGTTTGTGGAAAAGAGGGCCCCGAGATGGGTGGATAGCAAGCTATGATGGATGTTGACAGCGTCCATGAGGCATTTTCCCTTGCTTTCACGTTTGTACGCATATCGTCTACATATTACATGTGCTTTTCTCTCTCTCTCTCTCTCTCCTCTTCTCTTTTTTCCCCCTTTAAAACCGAGCTACCAATTACATGCTAGGGCAATGTCGTAGTGCATGCGTAGTCTCGTAAATGAGAGCTTTTCGTCCTATATATTCCCGTAGGACCCTGACCTTGTCGTTCAGCGCGTGACGCCATGGATGGATGGTACTGTACTAGTGTATATATCTCCGGGCTAAACTGGTGTGAAGATGATGGATCAAATAACCAGCACTTGACCTTGACCTTGACCTTGACCTTGACCATCTTTATCAATCACCCCACCCACCATGGGAAGAAATCGCCTCTCGCCTTGGCTCCCTCGAGTGATCAACGTTCGACGCCGTCGAGGGTCCGCCTGTTTCCCCTACGTCATGAAAAAGACGCCCTGTTTCTTCTTGGGTTGCATGTATCCGTATCTGTACAGCCGGCCACATCCCGCCGCGTGGTGGGGTTTCATTTGCAAAGAGGCCTAGGGTGAGCCTGCATGCAGATGGACCACTTGTGTAGAGAAGCTGTGTTTTCTCATGCGAGAGAGACGTCAGACCAACCGGAGCAGACAGTCACTCTCAAGAGGCTTCACGAAACAGTCATGTCATGTCAGGTACGGTGTACAAGGGCATGAACCGGTGGGCGACTCTCTGACGTCCTCATGCAGCCAAGATCGAGCATGCAATGAATGTCTGGGCGAAGAAGAAGCAGCCTCGCTCGTTCATCACACCTACTCAATTACCAGGGTCCATGGAGCGTGGGGCCTCAACCCGCAAGCAATCCCGTCTCATCCAATCTGTCCTCTGCTTCACATCACCTCCGGATTAGCGTGCAAAGATCAGCAATCGATGAGGTCCATCACGGTCCAAGACGGACCCCTTCCCCCTCCCCCTCCGAAGTCGCCATCATAGCTGAACCCTGAATTGCTCTGAAACTACCTTGCGTCTTCGTCTTTGCAAAGGTCCCCCCCACACGCCATCGCTCTCGCACATGGATGGCATGGGATCGAGCTAATAGAAAGCTCTGTTCAGTACGTAATGAGGTTCCTGCATCTTCGTCTTCGATCCTGACTAGAATAAAAGAGTGGAGGCTTTCATGTGCGTGAGGACGAGTGTGCCGACAACGAGTGAATCTGCGTTGCCGTATTCAGTTCCATACTATTCTCTTCGCCTGGGTCCGCAAGATACACAAACACCTCAATACACCAGCCATCATGACACGACCTGAGGGCTCTGAGTCCTCTGCGATCCAGCACCCGCCGCGGACAAGAGGTGTGCGATATGATGTGCCCGTTCTTCGCAAGCAACAAGATAGCCGTGAGCTTGAGACCCTGCTATTAGCATGGACGCTTCTTCTCTACCGCCATAGCCATGGCAGTCATCTTGAGTTTTCATGGGGCCTGAGCGAGATTGCATCTTCAACATGTCGCACGTTTACACTGAACACTGCGCAACTGCAATGGAGTGGCAGCGACTCTGTCGCAGCCGAGCTCGACGTTGTGCGGACCTACCTAGAACAGCAATTACAATCAGAATACCCTCTGCAAGCAGACCGGTACAACTTCTTCTTCAATGATGAACCAACGCCCGGCGGCCCAAGTAGTCAGGTCACGGAAAACGGCCATCTATCGGTGAACTGGGTAAGCGCATGTGCTTCTGCTGCTTGTCTACTTCAGCTAACATGGGACGCGACGCAGGGAAATGTCCAGATTCAAGCCACCATACAAGATGATGTCCTCTGGCTGCGACCTCTCTGGCGCGAGCCACTGGGCGCAGAGTTCCTGGCCAACCACTTTGCGCGAGCACTCGTTGAAGTGCTAAACACAACGCTGACCGATGCGGATGCGCCCGTCAGCTCTGTCCTCCCGCTGGGCGAGCTCGACAGATCCGTGATATGGAACTGGAACAAAGACCTACCCCCGCCGGTGCCCACGTGTATTCACACCTTGATCGCCGAGCAGGTGAGGTGGCGACCAGGTGCGCCAGCCATCTGCTCATGGGATGGCGATTTTACTTATGCAGATGTTGACAAGCACTCTACCCTGCTTGCGCAACATCTTATCGACCTCGGCGTCAAGAACGGCGATATCGTGCCTCTCTGCTTCGAGAAGTCGAGATGGACAACGGTGGGCGTCATGGGTGTCATGAAGGCTGGCGCTGCCTTTGTGCTCATGGATCCCAGCCAGCCCATCCAGCGACGACAGGTCATGGCAGAGCAGGTCAGCGCGACTCACATCTTGACCTCGAGAGACCAGGCCAAGCACGGCCCTGAGATTGCGCCCGAAGCGAAACATGTCGTTGTCGACACAGAGACACTCGCGTCTCTGGAAAGGACCATTGACGATCCTCACAGGAAGCTCCCCCAAGTTCCACCCGACTCCCTGCTCTACATCATCTTCACCTCTGGAAGCACCGGTACGCCCAAGGGAGTGATGCTCTCCCACGAGACGTATACTGCTAGCGCCTTGGCTCGAAGCACAGGAATCGGCTACTCGAGTACCTCGCGATCGCTCGACTTTACCTCTTACGCCTTCGATGTCAGCGTCGACAGCATCCTGTGCACTCTTCTCCGCGGCGGATGTCTCTGCATCCCCACCGACATGGACCGTGTCAACGACTTGAGCGGTGCGATCCGCCGCCTCAGGGTCAACATGGTCAACATCACACCTTCGGTCGCCCGCATTCTAGATCCCGACATCATCCCCTCTCTAAACAGTCTCGGTATTGGAGGCGAGTCCTGTTCGGCGGGCGACATTGCCATCTGGGGCCAGCACACGCGCATTGTCGTAGGATACGGACCTGCAGAGTGCACAATTGGATGTACCGTCAACCCCAGCGCGGCGGGCAAGCCGTACGTCAGCATCGGCCCTGGCACAGGTGCAGTCATCTGGCTCGTTGATCCAGATGACCATAACAAGCTTGTGCCCGTGGGCGCTGTGGGCGAGTTGCTTGTCGAGGGTCCCATCGTCGGCCAAGGATACTTGGGTGATGCTGAAAAGACAGACGCCGCCTTCATCCACGACCCTGACTTCCTCCTCGCTGGTGCGCCGGGTGTTCCTGGACGGCGTGGTCGCCTGTACAAGACGGGTGATCTGGTTCGATATGATCCCGATGGTGAAAAGGGCTTCATCTTTGTCGGGCGCAAAGACACGCAGATCAAACTGCGCGGCCAGCGCGTCGAGCTGGGCGAGATTGAGTACCATATCAAGAGCCTGCTTCCGTCGGGTGCAGAGGTCGTCGCTGAGATCATCGCGCCTCGGAACCAGAGCAAGGAATCCATGTTGGTAGCTTTTATCGCCGACCGAGAGGCCAAGATCGATGGTGATGCCCGTCAGACAGACTACCCTCCCCGTCTGCGCGAGGGGATCGAGGCTCTCAATGACAAGTTGTCCAAGGTCCTCCCGGTATACATGGTTCCCGCCGCTTATATCGGCCTGTCCAAGACCCCATACCTTGTTTCTGGCAAGATTGACCGCAAGTCGCTGCGTGCCCTCGGCGCAGACATCTCAGCCAACCTCCAAGCCTCGGCGGCTGCCAACGAGAGCGCCGAGATTCGCGAACCCGAGACTGAAGCTGAGCTCTTCTTGCGGGACTCATGGTGTCGCCTGCTCGGGCTTGAGAGCAGCCAAGTTAGCACTGCACACAACTTCTTCACGTCGGGCGGAGACTCCGTCCTTGCGATGAAGCTCGTGCCCATCGTGCGCGACTGGGGATACACTCTTTCTGTTGCCGACATCTTCAACTACCCCGTGCTCTGCGACATGGCAAAGTCTATGAAGAAGGGTGATAGGAGCAAGGGAGTTGATATGCAAATCCCCGCATTCTCTCTGCTCAAGGAGGGCATGGATGCCCATGCTTTGCGCGCCGAGGCCGCCGAGCAATCGGGTTGCGATGTCAGCGCCATTCAGGATATTTATCCTTGTGCACCGATGCAGGAGATTCACATGGCTTTCTACACGCGATCCAAGGAGAGCTACGTCGCCCAGAGAATCGCCGACATTCCCGCCTCGAGCTCTGTCGACAAGCTCAAGGCCGCGTGGGATGCTGTATACAAGAACAGCGCTATCCTTCGCACCCGGATCGTCGAGTTCAAGCAGCACGGTTTCATGCAAGTTGTCATGAATGAATCTCTCCAATGGAAGGAAGTCGACTCGAGTCTGGACGTGTTCCTTGAAGAGGATAGGAAGAAGCCCATGTCGCCTGGTGCGCCTCTGTCTCGCTTCGCCATCGTCACCGACACTGCCCTTGACAAGCGGTACTTTGTGTGGACAGCTCACCATGCCATCTACGATGGATGGTCGACAGATCTTATTGTCGAGCACGCCCGAGCTGCGTACAAGGGCGAGGAGGTCTCTCGACCTGCCAAGTTCAAGCACTTTATTCGATATCTGGCCCAAGACTCGAGGGAGTCGTCCAAGGACTATTGGAGGACGCAGCTTGCGGGCGCAACTGGTCCTCAGTTCCCGTCTCTTCCGTCGCGCTCTTACATCCCCGACCCTCAGTCCCTGACGGAGCGCTTCATCACCATGGACAAGGCCGCCAAGTCGGACATGACCATCGCGACCGTCATACGAGCAGCCTGGGCTCTGCTGGCGTCCCAGTACGCCATGAGCGACGACGTTGTCTTTGGCGAGACCTTTATGGGTCGTACAATTCCTCTTCCTGGCGCAGAACTCATCGAGGGTCCTATCCTGGCCACCGTCCCCGTCCGCATCCGTCTCGACCGTACCACCACCGTACAAGAGTTCCTCCGCTCTGTCCAGGAGCAGAGCACCGCCCGCGCCGCACACGAGCATCTTGGCATCCAGCACATCCGTCGGCTCAGTGAGGACGCGCAAATTGCTTGCGAGGTCACCATGGGCCTTGTCGTCCAGCCTCAGGACCCTGATCCCACCGAGACGGACAACGATGAGCTCCCGTCCTTCCGGGGTGGAGATGCCGCCCTCGAAGCTCTGCACTTTAACTCGTACCCTCTCATGCTCGCCATCTCCCTTCAAAAGGGTGGCTTCCGTCTCTTGGCAAGCTTCGACTCGGAGCTCTTGAGCCCTGTGCAAGTTGACCGCGTGCTATCGCAGTTCGAGGTTGCCATCAGCCAGCTCCGCAGCGACCTGTCCCGCCCGTTGAGCGAGATTACCTGCCTTGGCGAAGAGGAGCTCGGCGAGATCTGGCAAGTAAACAAGCAAGCACCAGTCTCTCCCAAAGACATGTCAAGATTCTTGTCCAGCGGAGACAGGTACCCCACCGTTCAGTATGTTCCCTGGGTTGTGCAGCCCGGTAATGAGAAGCTCCTCATGCCTCTGGGAAGCACCGGTGAGCTTCTGCTTGAAGGCGCTGGAGCGGGCGACGATGCGGATGCTGTGGAAGCCCCAGAGTGGCTGAAGGAGGGCGCGCTGGGTTACCCCGGTCGTCAGAACAAGCTCTTCCGCACCGGCGACCTTGTCAAGTATGCTGACGATCTGAGCTTGGTGTTTGTCGGCCGAAAGGACGCCATGGCCAGCGTCGACGGCCGTGTCGTCGACCTCGACGCTACTAACATTGAGCTCAAGCGACTGCTCCCTAGTAACGTCGAGGCCGTGAGTCGACTTGTTGTTCCCCAGGGCTCAAGCAGCCAGACCCCCATGGTTATCGCTTTCGTCAAGGAGAGCCCTGCCAAGGACGCTCAATTGCTCAAGCTCGGCGTCGATGCCGTTGATACCTCACTGCCCCTGGCGCAAGCTGTCTCAGTTGAGCTCGCCACCGCCATCATCGGCCTCAACAAGGCCATGGTCGAGACTCTCCCGCCTTATGCCATTCCCTCCATATGCACCCCTCTCTCCAAGACGACCAGCTCCGGCGAGTCGGTAGATGTCGACTCGCTCGACAGTTTGGCTGAGCTCGTTACTCTCTCGCTAGTTGTTGAGCTTCGCAAGTCCTTCGCATCCCTCAAAAAGACTATCGCTGATGCAACCGTCTTGACTACAAAGGAGCGCCTTCTTCGCACATCATGGTCCAAGTTCCTCGGTGTCGAAGAGGAGAAATTGTCACTCGATGACAACTTCTTCCGCCTGGGCGGTGACTCCATCGTGGCTATGCGCATGGTGTCAGCTCTGCGACAGGACGGCTACCGCCTGTCTGTTGCTAGCATCTTCCAGAACATGCAGCTCCGAGGCATGGCCAACTCCTTGGTTGAGATCCCTACAGAAGCCAGCGAGACCAAGGCGTATGCTCCCTTCTCGCTGCTCAGTGTAGAGAGTGTCGAGGGCTTCCTGGTCAAGCATGTCCAGCCTCAGCTCGCAGACCCGGCCTGGAAGGTCCAGGACGTCCTCCCTGCTACTGGACCTCAGCAAGGCGATGTCAAGCAATCAATTTCTGCTCCACGAAGCTCAGTCCAGTACAACATGCTCTACCTGGATCAGTCAATCGACACTGCGCATCTGATCGATAGCTTCCAGTACCTTGTATCGCAGCATGCTATCCTCCGAACCGTATTTGTCAAGCACGGTGAACAGATCCTCCAGGTGGTCATTGATGACCTGAAAGTGCCTGTCACAGAACAGCGGATCGAAGGCTCCATTGACGATGCCGCCAAGCAGCTCGCCGAGTCAGACGTCAACAGCAGCTCTGACCTCGCTTTCGGCTCTTCCTTGATTCGCCTTTTCGTTCTCCGCGGCGAGAAGGAGAACGCCTTCATGATACGCATCTCCCACGCCCAGTATGATGGTGTCTCCCTGCCTGAGCTCCTCCGCCAGCTTGAGCTCCGATACCGAGGCTTGGAGATTCCGTCATCGACGCCGTTCCGGGACTACATCCAGCACCTGCAAAGCGTCAAGTCTAGCAACGTCGAATTCTGGAGCAAGACCCTGGAAGGATCTTCCTACACCGAGATCGCGCCCGCTGCGGAACCGCATAAGAAGACTGCATTCATGACCAAGGATGTTGACATCTCGGGAAGCTCTCCCGACACGACACATGCCATGCTGCTTACGGCCGGCTGGGCCAAGCTCTTGTCACAGTTTCTCAACATGTCCGATGTCACATTCGGCGGTATTGTCTCTGGCCGCGACGTTGATGTTCCTGGCATCGATACCATCATGGGCCCCTGCTACCAATACCAACCTGTCCGCGTCAAGTTCGAGCCCGGCTGGACAGTCTCTCAGCTACTGGACTATGTACGAAGTCAATCACTCGAGGGCAGCCAGCGCGCTACACTCAGCTTCCAGGAGATCCTCAAGGATTGCACAAGCTGGCCCACCGATACGCCCTTCTATGGCTCCTTCACCAATCATCTCAACAAGGAGTTCTTTGACTCGATCCCCTTTGCTGGCACCCAATGTCGCGTAGATTACTCGATTCCCCACCCTGAGCCTGCGACGCCGCCTCGTATCGTGTCGTTTGTGGAGAACAATAGAACCCAGATTGGAATAGAAGCCGACGAAGAGCGTCGCGAGTTTTGGGAGTCTAGACTGGAAGAGTTGGCTCGTATTGTTGAGGGTTTCGTTAAGGACCCTGAGGCTCTGGTTTAATGTTTTGTTTTTTATTCCTGTATGACTTATGATGGCTACGGGGGTTCCTATCGAACGAACTATGATAACGGTTTACCTTGAAATTCGAGACAATGGTCATTAAAGGTATCCTTGTAACTTGGACTGCCTGGTTGTGCTGTGAACGCGTGTTAGCCGGGATGTGGCTACACTAATCCCGATCACGTGGGAGGGTCACGTGTAGCCCCCGAGCTTAACTTGTTCTGTACGTAGTAGTAGGTTCAGGGTATATATGTTTTAAAGTGCAATTTCACAACAGTGATTATGCTTGATGGCATGTATTCCAGTTCAATGAGGCCCATAATGTCCGGTCGACAGAGCATTAGGTAGATTCTCCAAAGTTCGAGCAGCTTTGACTTGCACAGAAATATACTAAGCTACTTTACAGCCTACCTTGAGTATTTTGGTTTCATAGAATTAGCAATACTGTAACATCATCGACCAATACCACCTCTTATAGTCCCAGCTGTCACATTATGCTTGGCCCTTGATGCATCGTCTTTCACAGCAGCGGGTCCTCGGAATGGTTTACTCAATGCTGTATGCTATACGGGGCAGCGAGAAAGGTCTTGGGTTTAGAACATATATACATTAAAATAATGTCGTCTATAGTAGCTACTTGCGGCAAAGGCGTCCGGTCTGCTTGGTCACCCAAGGTTGCTGGCCAGTGATGTACCAGTCCTCGCTACCAACGGCAGTAGGAGCATAAAAGACACCGTGAGGGTCAATCTTCTGCTTCAACTGGTAGAGCTTGGCGTAGTTGTATCCAAAGTAGGATTGGCCAAACTCGGGGTCCATCACGTCACCCTCGTTACCGTAACCACCACCGCCTGGGGTGACGGCCTTGAGGCGCTCCATAATGTCAAAGGTGATTCTGTTGTTGACGTCGGCAATCTTCTCAACGGGGTCATTGACATCCCAGTTGAGAGCAGTGATGACAAACATGAGGGCGTCGCGCCAGGCAGGGTTGGCCGAGTTGGGTAGAGTATCCTGACGCTGCGCGGCATTGATGTTGTAGAGGACCAAGACACCACCCTCAGCGCTGATGCTGTGGAGAGCTGCAATTGTCCTGTTGAGAAGAGCGGGATCGTCCCAGTTCTTGCGAGGAATCAGACGAGAGCCTGAACGAGAGTTGTACTGGCCGACGTTCTCGGCAGGGAAGTGCTTTCGCCAGGCGGGCAGGAATCGGTCGTATTCGAAGAATGTGGGCTTGGGATCAACACCAATGGCCTTCCACTCATTCAGCAGAGGAGTAACAAGCGCCTTGAACTCGGCAAGCGTGGCGCCGGGAATCATCCAGGGGTTCATAGTCCAGAGGTAGCTACCGTTACCGGCAGGGAACAGGAAACTGTAACCGTAGCTCTTCTTGTCCGAGTACTCGGGGAAGCGTCGCCAGTAGATGTCGAGAGCCTTGAAGAGAGTCTCTTCAGAGATGCCAGCATCCTTGGTGTTGATGCTCCAAGACATGCCAGAAAAGGTCATCCTGGGGTACACTCGCACAGTCATGGAGACGACAACGCCCCAGGTGGCAGGGCCACCACCGCGGAGAGCCCAGAAGAGATCGGTGTTTTGCCTCTCGTCAGCAGTGACGAAGCGTCCATCGGGAGTGACAATATCAACGCTCAGAACCTGGTCGGCGCCAAGACCAGCGATGGTGCTGATAGGAGAGTGGCCACCACCGGGAATGTAGCCACCAGCAACACCGACATCACGACACTCGCCACCGACGGCGGTGTAGCCTTCACGATCAGCAGCCTCATACAGATCCTTGACCTGAACACCAGCGCCGATCTTGAAGGCTGGGCCGGTGTAGCTGCTTGCGCCGCGGTATTTCCTGGTGAACTTGATATCCTTGAGGTTGTGAGTCCAGATAGACAAGGAACCGGCACCGGTGCTCTTGCCGAGGAAATCGTGACCAGTGTTGTGAATGACCAGACGGAGGTTCAGGTTGCGGGCAAAGTTGACGGCCAGCTGGATCTGGGCGACATTGGTGGCCTTGACAGAGTACAGAGGGAAGCCACCAAGTGTGCACTGGGAACCGCTGGCAGCGTTGAAAGGCTCGCAAGTAGCACCCTGGAAGAGGGGCGACATGACCGAGGTTGGGTCATCGATGCTGCAAGAGGTTAACAAGGGCCGCAGCCGTGATTTCGGCTTTGGATAAAACTCACTGGGTTGTAGAGTTGTGCCAGTTGTCGATGAGGTTCTGGCACTTGGCCTCGTTGTAGTACTTTCCCTTGTAGCAAGCAGAGCCAAGGGGAACAGTCTCGATCAAGGCGCCTCCGGTGAGGAGGTCAAAGATCTTCCAGACGAAATCACCAGGGAAGAACTTGTCACCGGGGAAGATCTTGCATTGGGGGGCCCCGGCAGGAGATCGCCTCCGGTGGGACTTGGTGTCGGCAAAGTAGAAGAGGTCGACATCACTCAGGTTCAGGTCTGTCAAGTTGGCGAGGACAGCATCAGTCAACTGAGGAGTAGCCTCGACGAACGAGTTCTTCGCAGAGGCCTGCACAGGCCTGGACCAGGCAGGGGCAACATTACTCTCGTCAGCCGCTACCCGACGTTTCAGATTAGCGATGCTTCATCAAGGCGTGTGGAAAGGTGTGGGACATACGGACCGCCTGGCCATCGACGTCGATCGTCTGGCCAAGGGTGAAGGGAACGAGCGGGAGGGCCGCGGCAAGAAGCCACGACAGACGTGTGCCTTGCATCTTCATATCCTGCGAGATGGGGCTGGCTGCACGGATAAGAGACGAGGTTCACAGTGTGGCAGGGAGAGAGAAAGAGGATGGCTGAAGAGGAGAGAAAGGGGAGAGATCGGCTTGTGCCACATGGCTTATTATGCAGCCTATATATCTGGCTCTGGCATGGGATTTGCTACAGAATCTCCATGATTAATTACGCGCATATCTGTTGGTTCAGCGGTGCTTAGCACGCATTCGGTAGTAATCACCTGGCGTTCGGGATGAAGGACCGGTAAAGCTATCCATGCCCAGGGTTCGGGATGGCGGTGGCTACGGTGGAGAAGGAGGCTCATAGCCTCATAGGGATTCCCATCGCTTAGACAAGACGACAAGAGGCGAATCGCTCAGCAAATCAACAGCATGAACATGCTAAGGTAGCAAGGCTCGATGTCCACTGCTTCCGACTGGCGCTACTTCTCTTGCCGGCAACGCTTGTCAAGGATGGCAAGATTCATATATGGGAAATGATGGTCGAGGCACTTTCTTTTATCAAAAGCTTGATTCAAAGCCATCTTGGCTAAAGACAGGAATCTAGTACGCGTCACGAATATGATTGGAGCACAGACTGCAAAGACAAGACTGAGGGGGGCAAATTACGCTGCTGGGAGACTCGTACCGACTGACTGACTTTAACAATCCTCGTCTGTCTAATCCAAGCGAGAAACTTTGCTTCGAGTCATGGTTGGTCAAATTCGAAAGGACTTGTTCGTGTCAACCCTGACTAAAACTGGACACGGCAGGGATCTACAAATTGTCTCTCTAACTGAGACGAAAGCCGTGGTCGAGCCCCAAGGCATAAGGGAAGGATCACCACCGAGTTTTGCGATTGGCCAGGCAATGGAAGAAGGATCCATGATCTGGGGTAACGGGTAGGGTATTTCAGTAGAACCTGGACTAGGGTGAACAGGGCAAGGTGCAGTTCAGGGTTCATCACTCGGGTATCCTTATGGGACATGAAGGGCTTGACACATCTGCCTAGGATATTGATCAAGACGCAAGTCAGAAAATGGCGCTTTTGCCGATTCCTGCCTCTGAAGGAAAGGATTGCGATTATAGCGCGAACTTTGCTGAACAAGACTCAACCGCACCACCCGGCCAACGTACGATTCCCTCCCCAATCCATTCTCCCGTTGTCCTTGGACCTTGCTCCGTCCTGTACGTTTTTAAGATTAACAAGTGCATGAACCATCCATCTTCGTCACGGTCCTTGACAGGTTTCAGCCACCAAGCCACCCGCAGTCATACGGCTTGACCAGGACGGCGGCAGTTGGTTTGGGAACCGGAATTGGACTTGTCCCGAAGGGCCTGAGGCGTACGACTCTTTCATTTATGCTCCAATCTGATGCGAGCCGTGGCACCTGCATCGCCGGTAGTGTACGGGGACATCCTTATTCTAGAATGGAAACCATCTTCGAGTGCTGAAAGTGCCGGCCATCACTAACCGTATTCGTCGACATGTGTGAGACGTTTCTTCCGAGTCCCAGGAACCAGGAAGCTTTTGGTGCTTTATACGAGCGAGATGGTGGTTCAGCTGTCAAAGCTTGCTCACGGGCCACACGCCCTGCGTCGGGCAATACTCATATGAGGTCTCCTTCACAATCCCACTCGAACTTTGTTCTATGGACTTGGGTTGACATGCTTGTTATCCCCTCTCTGCCGTCAGTGTCCAAGAATCTTGCCTACTAACCAAGTGCCCCCTGGAGTTCTCAAACCCAACCAGTGCCTTCTACATAAGCCTGACGAGACCCATCGTTGGAGCTGAGTGATCTGCTGGCCGATTTGCCTGATTCCCATCGCCGTAACAGCGTCTCCCCTGCTACCGAGTGACGATCACACAGAGGCCGTAGCTCGCCCAGATCAGCGTGCAACATCGAATCTGCCCGTCAAGTCTGGGGTTGCCTTGGTCAAACTCAACTCACCAAGCTTCAACTCTATACCATACACTCATTCTCATGTCAAGTTGACGCTCGCCATGGTTTCACATCTCTACCCTCGCTTAGGGCCGCCGCCTTACCCAGATCCGTTGACGATTCCTACGCCACCTCTTCAGGAGAAAGGACTTGCTATCCTCTTTGTCTTTCCATGTCTGTCCATCATCTTCGTTTCCATGCGGGTCTACATCCGCTTCACTATGCGTACGATTGGTCTCGGTACGTCCCTGCCAAGGTCGAGCCAAGATATGGATAGATGCTTACTCATTTATGACAGATGACTACCTGATAATGGGAGCTCTGGTGAGCATCCGGCATTCGTACTCGAGTTTGACGGTCTGGCTAACATCAGCAGCTCTTTGCGTTACTCATGATCGGGCCACTGTATATGTGTAAGTTGATCCATCGCAAAGGTATCCAACACGTCTTGGCTCACAGCTTCCTAGTTATAAAGCTCAACTACTGGGGATGGAGGGCGACAGACATTCCCCAAGACCTCGATCTCGCCGCCGGCTTCTGGTGGAACTTTCTTGTTCAAATGTTTTACAACCCCGTCCTCGCTCTCGTAAAAGCTTCGATTCTCGTCTTCCTTCTCCGTCTCGGCGGTCACAAGACCAATGTGCGATATGCCATTCACGCCCTCAACATCTTCAACGTACTGCACGCCGTCGCCATCTTCTTCACGGCCCTGTTCCAATGCTTGCCGCTGGAAGCCAACTGGGACTTTCCGCTGCGAGATGAACCGGATACGAAATGCATCAGCAACTGGTTTCACGTTATTGCATCGTGTCTCACCATCCTGTCCGACTTTGCGGTGCTTGCGCTACCCTTCTGGATCTTCTTGGGACTTGAAATGCGTTGGCCAACCAAGATTGCCATCATCGGCGTGTTTGTGCTGGGTATCTTGTGAGTTTGCGTTCTTTGCCTCGCTCGTTGCATAGGATGCTGATTAGCTTCAGTGTTACCATTATAGCGATTCTTCGTGTTCACGACATCCACCACCAACTTGTTGAAGGACCAGATCCTGGCGAGGACACATTTTACAGCATCATTCCCGTTTGGGGCTCGGTCGAAACGAACGTGTCGATTATATGTGCCACCATACCAACGCTGCGACCGCTGTTCCGTCGATGGTTCCCTGCGCTCTTTGGTGGAAGCTCAGGAATAACACCAGGCACACCATACGTCAACACATACGGCAGCAGTACTCGAGGACACGGAATGAGATCGCACAACCACGAGGGACATGGAGAGATTCGGTTGAAGGACCTGAGGGCATCACGAAATCAACACACCGAGATCCGCAGTGTTTCGCCTAGTGGATCAGAGGAAGAGATTATGACATACAATGGAATTATGCGAACGACCAATATTAATGTCGCCTATGAGAACACGTCAAAAGCCAACATCTCGGAGCCAAGAACGTCGAGCGAGTTGAGATTTGAAGGCAAAGTTTCAGAGGTGAGATCGCAGGTTTGACGATCGAGGAAGGGGGTGCAAGTTGGTTATGAAGCAAAGATATATGGATAGGAGGGCCTTTTTCCCTTTTGTAAAACCACTATATAGATATATTAATCTGATTCTACCTACGTCTTCACTAGGATTGCAGACGATCGTCTCTACCCGCTACCATTAACCAAACCCCAACTATTCACAGGGTTTCGAGGACTGAGTGCCCCTTTTATTATCCAACTTTCTCACATCAACACTTTTCCATTCATCTAATTATATACATTTGCCATTACATATACGGTAATACCGTTGTCTCTGTCATCGAATTGGGCTACCAACCCAGTTCATCACCATTGTCGGTGTGGCTCAGTTGGTTAGAGCGTTGGTCTCATATTGTAATCATGACTTGGCCAAAGGTCAGGGACATCCAAAGGTCGAGAGTTCGAGCCTCTCCACCGACAAATCTTTTGGCTGCGGATGACATTTGTTTGCTATGTTTTTAACCCTTCTTTTTAACACCTACCGATTCCAGGAACTACTTACTATATTGCTATTTATTGCCAGCGTGAGTGTTGGTTAGATCTTACTCAACCCTGTAGCTTTTTGGCCTAGCTACCTAGATAGTATGATATGTAAACATGTACTTGATATGTCTACGATACACTCCAAGCATTACGTGCTTTATGCTTCATGTTCTCTGGGTACTTGTTTGCTTGAGATACCAGCTAAACTATATATATCATAGCTGCTTTTAATCCATTATTCTACCGGGATGTTAATCGACTCCCTCTAACACGGCTGTTGGCTAATTCTCTAATTTTTGAGTCTCTATATAATCTTGGTACCCTGAACGAGGCAATTTGTTAAACTTGATTAAACAAGTAGATTCCTGCCGCACGTCAGCAAACAAGTCCGAAATAATAGCCAAGTCATTACTTACCTTGACTTTAGCGAACCGGTCATCATAGAATGTTTCGACACGTGCCGTAATCGACGGTGTGGTGTCTTCGAACCCAGGTGCTATCACTGTGTGATACTCTCGATAGAGCGTGGCAACTAATGTTGTCATTTCAGACATAGCCAAGCTTCATCTTGTTAGGTTTTGCTTATGCACAATGGAAGCAGAAAGAAAGCACTCACTGCATGCCAACGCACATGCGGCCACCGCTCGAGAAACCCCAGAACCAACGATTCAGCTCGACGGCGTCTGGGCCAAGCCATCTATCTGGATCAAAGACCTCGTGATCCTTGAATACGTCTGGGTTACGGTGCATGACCCAAGGTGACATGCCCACAACTGTGTTTCCCGGGATCGTATAGCCGTCAACGATAGACTCGGTTTCGACAGACCGTGGCTCCGTGCTGGGCAATGGAGCGTATAACCTCAACGTCTCTTTGATGACAGCATTGAGATACGTGCACTGGTCACCGGCCTCGGCTTTTGGGTTGCCCCATCGATTCAGAGAGTCGCCCCGGAGGGCAAGTACCTCATCTCGTAACTTTTGTTGGTACTTCTCGTTGCCAGGTAGTGAAAGTGCCCATATGAGAAACATCAGTGTATCGCTAGTCGTGTCAATGCCGGCGAGGAAGTGATCCGCGCACTCTGAAGCTATCTGCATATCGCTCAAACCACCAGCCTTTTGAGACTGATGATGTTGCCAGAGGCGGGAGACAATGGGTTCGTGTTGACCTAGCAGACATGTCAGCAGTTACACAAGGCCAAAGGGCGTATAAAGCTACCGTCTGTAGGGCTGCTTTTTCCCACATCAGCGTTAAAGGCTTGAAATGATGATAATGCATATTTTCGGATACCGGTGTACGTTGTGGGCTGCTGCATGGGAAGTATCGGCTTCACGAGATATCCCATCACACCTGTTTGCTGATACAACCACTTGGCTAATGGCCTTGCGTGGACCAAGAACCAGGACAGCCTCCGCCGAGATGGATGAAGAATGTCGGCCATCAAGTTGCGATGCATCCTAGAGCCTTGGATGGCCTTGGTTGCGCCATACTCTCCATAGACAAATTCAGTGATGTTGTCAAGAGAGTAGTAGTGAAGCGTGTTGAAGATGTCGCTGATGTTGTCTGGCTCGTGTAGGATGAGGTCCAAGTATTGCCGTGATTTCCTTTCCACCATCTTTGTCGCCGAGGGCTTGAGGACAGCAGACTTTGAGTAGGCGTGCGACAAGAGCTTTTTTCGGTCGCCATGATCTTTGGGTGAGTGCAAGGTGAAGAGATTCTGCTCGCCGTAAACGTCAAAGAGGCGATAGAAGCTTGTCCTTCCGAACCGACTTCCAGGTCCGTAGATAGTGCGCAGCGCATCAAGACTGTTGAAGGATACCTCGTTGGGACCAATCCGGACTGCTGGGCCGTACTTTTGATGCAGCTTATAGATGGTGCGTGTACGAGTTCCCTTCCAATCTTGGTATGCAAGCGTCCATTTGGTGATGGCGAAGAGTTTTGGTCCCGGGACGTGTCGAAGAGGGCTCAGAACTAAAGGGTCTAGGAAGAAATGCTTGATGAGTAGCGCAACAGTCAGCAAGACTGCGACGGGTAGGATGGCTGACATTTCAGAGGGAGCAGGCAGGGGTGAACAAAGATGCAATGCAAGTGATGATGAACATAAAGCGAGGCTCTTTAAATACAATAGAAACAACCAGCCATAGAAAATTGTCTGAACGGGATTGGTGCCCGCATCAATCCAATCTTGTCCAGTTCTCGGCGTCCGGAGCAAGGCGCCGTAGGGCGTACTCCGTAGACACGGAGATCTCGACCGAGAACTCACCCACTCACATAACCACGCAACCACCATTACCATTCTCGTCGCCTCCACAGCAGTCGCAGCAATTGTCACAGTCGCAGCAATTGTCACAGTCACAGCAGTTGTCACAGTCACAACAGTTGTCGCAATCGCAGCAATTGTCACAGCAGTCGCCCTCCCCGCCGCCATCACCACCCGAATCAACACCGGAATAGTCCTGAGTTTCTCCTTGGTCATGACCTTGGTTGGAATAGCCTTCTCCTTGGTAATACCCCTCAGTGGCATAGCCGTCATCGTTATCATAGACTTCATATTCAAGGCCATAGTTCGTATCATGGCCATTTTCTTCATCGTCGTAATAACCACCCTCTTGAACTGGTCGATCGTCGTAGTCATGGTCGTCGCCACTGTCGTTTACCTCCCAATGATTGTTCTCCAAGTGGACATTGTTAACTTCATTTGTGCTGTAGCTTGAGTTGTTTGTCTGATAGACATAGTAAGCAGCGCCGCCGAGTGCTGCTCCGGCCGCCGCTCCGCCTGCAGCTGCCTTCATGTTGGACGAGCTGCCGGTCTTGTGGCCTTGACGATAGCCCTGGCCATATCCAGCAGCAGCAGTCCCTTGAGAATAGCCTTGCTTCTGTCCTGAAGCATGTCCCTTTTGGTAACCTTGAGCGCGGCCAGAAGTGTGACCGCTCTGGTGTCCAGTCTTGTAGCCTTGCCGATTACCCATTTGTTGGCCATGCTTGTTCCCGGCTTGGTATCCCTTGGCTTGCCCGCTCTTGAAGCCTTGGGCTGTACCGGCTTTTTGACCCTGAGCATAGGCCGCTTGCTGCACTCTCTTCATCTGGGCCATTTGCATCGCTTGGTTCGCGGCGGGCTGTCTTCCGACGACCGGTGGAGAGGCCACTGGTCTTGGGGTAGCGATAGACTGGTAGCCCGGAGGTCGCTGGGCAGGCCGTTGAGCAGGCCGTTGGGCGGGTGGTCGTTGTCCCTGAGGACCCGGACCTGGACGTTGTGCCCCTGGCGATGGTCGATACTGATTCGCATTGTTGCCCACAGGCTTTCTGGGCGGTGGGCTATCAATCGTTGGCATTAGCATCTGAGGAGCCGGAAGAGCACGTATCCAACGTCAGGTGAGTGTATTAAGCAATGCTTGTACTGGGTGCAGTGTGTGTATTAAGATGAACTCACTTGACCATACTTGATGACTGACGTTTGTGGTCTTGTAAAGATGGCTATCAAGAGCAAGAGTTTGCAAGGGAAGAAAAACCAGCCGTGATCATATAAGGACACAAATAGGAGACGTACCATCTTTTCTTCTCGTCTCTAAAAGAAATATATAACGCAAATATATAAGGAATCAACATTTTCTCAGGCCGCGAGCCTGATTTCTTGACATTCAAATCACATTACAAGGATATTTTGGCCCCCAGGTCATAAAACGGCCCCCAAAGACATTCATCTGCCAGGGTTCTTTTCAGCTTTTGGCTTTCGGTTGCAACCGATTTCTAATTCTAGCATCAGGGCTACCAGCACTATTCTTCACTGAGCCGCAAGATTACTGTTGTGGCTTAAAGGATCACTGATTCTGGCCAGTGTGTAAGCCCATGTGCCTGGCCGGACACCATCTTTTCATGTAAGCGCGTGGGGAAATAGTCTTTCAAGCGCCAGCCTTGTTCAAGGAGGTGTCTTAAAAGACCAAGGTGAGTTTACTTTTGGTTCTCCCTTGCGAAATGAGGCCAGTAGCAAGCAACACTGGCGTTACAGCGCTTCATGTTGTCAGATCTGTATTGAGTTAGTAGCGCGCTGGTCTCTGCAGGCTCATTGCATGGTTGCATATTCAAGTGGAAACAAGTCTTGTCCAGTGCATTAATCCCGATGGTGCACAAAGGAAAGTAAAACTACATGCTTATACTGGCTCGAGGCTGACAAGGTTGACGTACACATCTTGTGTGAGTAAAAGGGTTCTTGGTTATTCAACACCGTTGACTGTAGTCTGGGAATTGTTCCGATTGTGAGACTTATCACAAAGGAAATTTCTGACTGAGTTCCCACACTAACTTGAAGATTACGAATTCATATGCTGCTCAAGTTGAGGAGAGTTGGTTGGAGGAATTGGAACACAGCTCGATCACTATAAGCATCCAGATTCTCAGTCATGAACACTATGGCTTCAGAGATGCTAGGCCAGTAAATCCGGCATAGGAACGCAATCGGATATAATCTAGTAAAACATCCATCTATAACGTTATATAACTTTTCATCAACCAAAACTTTCATCACCATGAATCTCCAGAACCTTGCCCACTACGGCTATTACCACGCTTCTTATGTTCGTGAATAACTTGGACGATATTCGAAACTATGATTCCCTTGGCACCATTGCCGTCATCTGGCGGCGGATAGTCGCTCATGCGATGGGCCTCCGCTCTCACGATTCGCTCTTCACTGTCGTTGAAGGACAAAGGATTTGCAGTGGGAGGCCCCCTGCGACTTGGATTCGGACCTCGACCGCTTCGACCACCTCCTCCGATGGTCTGAAAGCCAGAAGGGTACTGGTACGACGTCTTTTGAGATGAGCGCAGGACACTTCCGAATATTGGTGTAAGCCAGACCCTGAAGAGGGGGAAGAGGATCGGAAGATTGGTCGTGATGACAGCAGTGAAGGCTTCACGTGTGCCCCATGCTCCAGCCAGCTGAGCGCCGTTGATGGGATCCTGTTGTCGAGTATCAGATCCAAGACATGTTAAGCTGCACAGAATGGTACCGATCACGACTTACCACTAGGACAAAAATGCTTTTCAAAGTAGCACACACGAGTACAAAGATACCCGCTCCAAGTACAATCGTCGAGGCCATCTTTTTTATTGTCTTCAAGCTTGACCCCCACAGCATAGGGAGAGGGATTGCGATAAGGTAGATGTCGGTCGAGATGTTGGCGGCGAAAGAGACCCAGACGATAGGCCTTGATATAGCGGCTTGACAAGAATCTAGGAGAGAGTGTGAGCACACAGCAGGGAGCAAACTATGCATGGCACTCACTGCCAGGGTCTGGGCTAATTTGCCAATATTTCTCAAAAGGCCGACAACCAGCAAACACTGCCATCATGGTAGCAACAAATGTAGCAATGACCAAAGCAAACCCTACGTATATCCGAACACGATAGGGTCGACCGAGTCCATCCTGGTGAATATCAGTCATTGAGATCTGGGGCGCTAGTTGGGTACCATACCGTGAGACGAGTATAGAAGAAGAGCATGGATAGCTTCAGTGACCACATGAGGGCAGAGTAGATGGTCCACCCCGCGACCTGGATTTTGGAGCCAGTAACCCTAGCAGAGTCAGATTCGAAGTAGTGTCATGGAATCAATACGGCGGAAACGTACCTGAATTCATACTCTTGGCTACCTGGCAGCAACGCAGCACGTTCGGCATCTGACATTCCATTGTTTGCTAGCCCATGGGCAAGAATTCCGATGCTGTATGCAAGACTCGTCTGGATTGTATGAAATGCCTATCCGCCATCAGAAAGGTCCTTGCAAATCTCGGCTAGAATAACCAACAGCGCTGATGGCCATCAGATAATCTTCAGACTGAAGACTCCTGAAACCATTTACTCTCATACGGGCATAGAACCTCAAGACGGTTGAGGCAATACCAATCCCATACAAGGTCCAAGACTCGACAGCCGACATGGTCACGCACCAGAATCCACGAATCTTGCCCAGAGAAAAAAGAGATCGACAGCAGTGACAGACTGACAGCCTAGGGGCCGCATGTTGGACTACTTGCTCCCTATGTAGGTAAGGGTTCGCCTGCAGGGCATTCCACTCCATACGATTACAAACTGACAGGATTCGGGCCCCTGAGAATAGCGGACACCCATATCTTTTGACGTTTGCTAAAATCATTAGTGCTCGGAAATACTGTTGAAATGGAAATAGTTGGAAAATGCTGCTGTCTGAGCGTGCCGGGATATCGGAAACCGGCCAGACTAGTCAGGGGAGAAAAAACAACGCACCAAGAGCCGCATGTGAAGGCGTTCAGTCAGGACGGCTAGAAAAGCCACGTGCGTAATGGGACGGAAATAGTCTCGGTAGGGGTCTTGAAAGTTGTTGTTGGTCTATCAGGTTTGATATACAGAGACCGGTGCGCGACATGAGAATACTACCTCAAATCTCGGGGTAACTCAGTCTCGATCGCCAACAACACGTAGCCTTGATGTGATTTGATCTCGAGCAAAATTCATTCCGGCCTGGTTTTCCACAGAACTCACGAACCAACGGATCTATTGCTCCACGAAGAGCGCAGATCCCAGCAGATACCATGCCTCGGTTACACGGCGTACAACGCCAAGCTGCATCGATCCTCCGAGATTGAGTCTCTTGGCTAACACAAAAACCCCCCCAAAGTCCACTGGACTAGATCCAATCGCAAATCTTTCCGCGAGCCGAGCAGGCCGGACCGTAGACACTAAGCGTGGATCTCTCTTCTGGATCTTCTCCGCCCACGACGCTAAGATTGTGATCTAGAAGAGATATATCTGATGCGCTTATACCCCCTTTGCCTATTTCTGCAACTGAGTGGAGGAGCCAAGCTGTGCGAAGGAACAGAACTCGGGAGGGTTGTACGCTATCATTGAAAACAGGCAGGGATTTCACCTGTAGGATTCAGGTGCACCATTCCACCGGGCCCTTCCAAGGCACAATCGACTAGAGCACTGAGTCAGGATGTATTCTGGCTTAACCACCTGCCTTGTGAGGCCATGCCGAGCTGGAGAGCCGAAGCACACAGGGTTACACCGGCACGACTCTTTCATGCATGTTAAATAACGGCCGGGCCCTCGTGCGCAAGCAGTAGATCCTTTTCCTATAGTGGACACGCCAGCTCGTGACACTTGGCTACCTTGGAGATGCAGTCTTCTATCAAGCTTCTCGCGGCTGTCATTGCCTGGGCAGCAACCGTCACATGTGCGAGCACTCCGCTCATGGTGCGCTGTGATGTAGGTGCAACATGCCCCCAGGAAATCAACAAGTTTAGCCAGAAGCTCTCCAAGTCGGCCAAGGTCTACTTTCCCGGGTCTGCAGGGTTCGACAAGGCTAGTACTCGATGGTCTGTTCTAGAGGCTCCCAAGGTCAATGTCGTGGTCGTCGCTGGCACGGAGAAGGACGTTGGCGAGACGGTGAGAACTTCAATCTTGGCCAAGGCATTCGTGTCAATGTCAACTAACATTATATAGGTCAAGTTTGCCAACTCGAGGAAGCTGCCCTTTCTCGCCTACAACACTGCTCACGGTGCCATCACCACATTGGGCCGAATGGACCATGGCATCGAGATCTACCTTAACCAACTCAACACTGTCAAAGTCGCTGCTGACGGCAAGACTGTCACGATTGGTGGAGGAACCCAGTCCAAGAAGGTCACCGACACGCTTTGGGCTGCCAAAAAGCAGACTGGTATGGCACAGTCTTTGAGATGCTCTAGATGCTGTACTGACTCTCTCTAGTTACCGGAACGTGCGAATGTGTCAGTTACATGGGCCCTGCCCTTGGTGGCGGGCATGGATGGATGCAAGGTCACTACGGCATCATCGCAGACCAGTGGACTTCTTTGAACATGGTCCTGGCTGACGGATCTCTCCGAACCATCAACAAGGAGTCTGATCTTTGGTGGGGTCTCCAAGGCGCTGGTCACAATTATGGCATCGTCACATCTGTCACGTCCAAGGTCTACGATATCCAGCACCGCGACTGGGCGATCGAGACCCTCATCTTCAGCGGCGAGCAGGTTGAGGAGCTTTACAAGACTGCCAACGAGAATCTTCTCAGGAGACAGCCTGCAGGCCTCATCAACTGGTCGTACTGGGTGCACGACGCTTCCGTCGATCCGGAAAACGTAAGTAATCAGTAGCCTTTTGTCATTCTTCTCATCTAACCTGCATAGCCCATCATTCTCTTCTGGCTCATCCAAGAAGGGGTCAAGAGCATCGATGCCACCATGTCCAAGCCTTTCCACGACCTCAAGCCTCTCGCCATCGTTCCTGATTCTGGAGATTACCGCGATCTCGCCAAGTGGACGCAAATTGATCTTGATGCGGCCCCTTGCCAGAAGAACGGCCTTGCCAATCCACGATTCCCGCTCTACCTTGAGGAGTACAACGTCGAGGCTATGAAGAAGGCATGGGCGCTCTTTGCCGCAGAGACTGGTGCTGACTCTCCTTTCAACACTTCGATTGTCATGTTTGAGGGCTACTCTACCCAGGGAGTTCGAGCCGTGGATTCCAGGTCTAGTGCTTTTGCTTTCCGCCACGAGAACCTTCTTACTGCCCCCCTCATCACTTATAAGCGCGGCGATGCTGAGCTGGACGTGAGGGCCGCCAAGCTGGGCAATGATCTCCGTGGCATCCTTCACGATTCCTCTGACCAGGAGGAGATGGCGGTGTACGTCAACTATGCCTTTGGTGACGAGACGCCCAGGAACTGGTACGGAAATGAGGATTGGCGACAGCAGCGCCTGCAGGCGTTGAAGCAAAAGTATGATCCCCATGGCAAGTTCAGCTTCTTTGGACCTGTCGCGTAAGCGCTGGGCCGTGATATATGGCTGTGCTATGAGAGAAGGCCCATGGCAGTCAGCAATAGCAATAGAATCCAACTATATACCACAGCCTTTTGTCCAGCCGACTTTCCCACACATCCTTTCTGGAGCGAATACGCTTCACCATTATGCCTAAGAATAAACTTGATGATAGCAATAATGAAGGAGAAAGGCTACCTGATTCAACCAGGCCTAGTTTTCCTGTCGACGCTTAAACTGCAAGATATTTTGTGTTGGGCTGCTGGTATTGGGGTATAGGATTGCCTCAAGATAGCATGTCGAGTTACCTCAATGCCAAAAGAAAGTATTCTTATACATATTGAAGCAATTTGTTTTGATTGTTTAGCCTGGAGTAGGTACTTGATACGAGCTTGCTTTTCAGAGGCAGCTCATCTCATTCGTGTCCAAGGTGACCGCTCTTCTGCTCTCGCTCGCATCACTACTCGCCTCTTGTTACATGTCTCGAGGACGAGGAAGGTTATCGACGCGTGAGTCAGACATCTTAGCATCATGTTCCCTCTTATCCGTCTAGCAGGGTGGATGATGCGGTGGCCTCAAAAAGAGAGGGATTAGCAGCAGCTGACTCGACATGATCTGATTGAAACAACCCATGTTACTCGATGTTTGTCTTCTTCTGCTGCTGCCTGGTTTTGACCGCTGTTTAAAAAAGATTTTCGTGCCCCTGCATATATTCAGGTCCGAGACCTGCACGCCAAAGGCCGGAAGTAACGGAAACGCAACCCCGGGGAGCCTATAGCATGACGGCTACGACCCTGAGGCTGACATGGGACACGTTTAGCGCCCCCAAGTTTATGGTCACCTGCAACTTGAATTTAACTCTTGAACCCCACGTTGCGTGGTCTCTGTCTCTTTCTTTTGAAGCTTGTTGAGGGTCCGGGGGAGGGGAAATCTCCGCTGTTAGTTAGTAAGTAGTTGGTGCTTGTACAGATAAGTAGGTACTGTATGTAGGTAGGTAGGTAGGTACCTGGGCTGCTTGGGTATCAGATAAGAATAAACCATTAATAAACAAAAAATGCTACTTTTTTCTTCTTTTTCTTTTCCTTCTTCTTCTACTTATGACGGCGTGTCATGTTGATCAAACACAAAACATTCTTTCATCATTCGCCACACAGTAGAGAGGGTCAGAAGCTTCTGATAAGATGATAGAGCTCATCGATGGAGCCCTGTGACGTTTCAGGGCCCATTATAACATGTCCCTAAAAAACCCGGACTCACCGGGACCCTACCCTAGTCTTGACTTGGCCACCGACCACTCCAAAAGGAGGCAAATTGAAGGATAAAAAAAAAATCAAAGGGTTAGAAAATTCAAAAACCCGCCGAACACGGAGGAACCTTCTAAAATCTCTTTGGCCGAACTTCTTCCGCCTATCTCCCTACAGTACCTACAGTACCCTACAATACCTTACAGTACCTACCTAGGTAGTTAGTTAGGTACGGTACCTGTCAAGCCAAGACAAAACCTGGCGGTCAGCAATAACCAACAAGCTCAAGCGGTGACGTGACCTCATCTCAACACCAAAAAAAAAAAAAAACCAAATATCAACACCAACCAACTTTTCATTTCTACTTTACTCGCCTCTTTCTCTTCTCCCCCCAATTCTCCCCCCAATTCTCCCCTCTCGCTCTTCCTCTCTCACCTCTTCCTCTCTCCCCTCTTCCTCTCGTACCTCTCTACTCTCCAACACACAAACAACAAACACATCCAACATGTCTCAACGCCTAAAGCTCAACAGCTCCAACCTCGCCTCCATCTCCTCGCAGCAGGGAGACCAAAAGGTTCAGATCCCTACCTACAGCCGAGATGGCCTCAAGGAGGGCATTGTCCACGTCGGCGTAGGTGGCTTCCACAGAGCTCACCTCGCTGTCTACATCGACCAGCTCCTCAAGAAGCACGGCCTGCGCGACTGGGCCATCTGCGGCGTCGGCCTGCGACCCAACGATGCTGCCATGCGCGATGTTCTCGAGGACCAGGATCACCTCTACACAGTCATTGAGCGCTCCGCCAAGGGCAGCTTCGCCAACGTCGTCGGCAGCATCAACTCGTTCCTCTATGCGCCCGATGACCGTGAGGCCGTCATCGCAAAGATGGCTCACCCAGACACCCACATCGTCTCGCTCACCATCACCGAGAGCGGCTACTACTACAACGAAAACACTCACCAGCTCAAGGCTGAGCACCCGGATATCCAGCACGATCTCGCAGAGGACAACGCCAACGCCCCCATCAGCACATTCGGCTTCCTCTACGCTGCCCTAGCCCGACGTCATGCGCAGGGCCTCAAGCCCTTCACCGTTCTCTCCTGCGACAACATGCAGAAGAACGGCTCCATCACACGCTCCATGCTTGAGTCTTTCGCTCGTCTCCGCAACCCTAACCTCGCCAGGTGGATCGCCCAGGAGGGAGCTTTCCCCAACGCCATGGTGGACCGCATCACCCCCAGCACTTCTCAAAACGACATCAACTCGCTGGCCGAGAACTTTGGCATCGAGGACGCTTGGCCCGTTGTGACTGAGCCCTTTATGCAGTGGGTTGTCGAGGACAAGTTCGCCGACGGCCGTCCCCCCTTTGAAAAGGTTGGCGTTCAGGTCGTCCACGATGTCCACGACGTCGAGCAGTTTGAGAAGCACAAGCTGCGTCTCCTCAACGCCAGCCACTCCGCCATGGCCTACCCCGGCCAGCTGGCTGGCTTCAGCTATGTCCACGAGGTCATGGAGCACCCCATCTACCGCCAGTTTGTCTGGCAGATGATGCAGGAGGAGGTCAAGCCCCTGCTGCCCGACATCCCCGGAGTCGACATCGACCAGTACTGCAACACCCTCATGGAGCGTTTCTCCAACCCCACCATCATGGACCAGATTCCCCGTGTCGCTCTGAACGCCTCCGGCAAGATCCCTCAGTTCATCATGCCCTCCATCGCTGAGCAGATCTGGGTCGCTGGTCCCTTCCGCCGTCTGTGTTTCGTCGCTGCTGCTTGGTTCAAATACATCAACGGTGTTGACGACAAGGGTGATACCTTCGAGGTCGATGACCCCATGCGCGAGCATCTCCAAGCCCTGGCCAAGGCAGGCGGCAACGACCCTCGCCAGCTGCTCAGCATCAAGGAGCTGTTCGGCGACGACTTGCGAGGTGATCAGCGCTTCCTTGATGAGGTTAGTAAAGCTATGGAGCTCATCACCAACGACGGCGTGATGGAGACTATTCCCAAGTACGTCAACTAAACGTATCGATGACATGAACTGTGTGTCGATTTGGTTCGAGGAACGGTTATAGCGAAGCGGGATGAACAGCTGATGAGCTCAGTTAATGACTTGTTTGATTGGAATGGATAGGATGGGCAGCGCTAAAATTGATGCGCCCCCTGAAGGCACCATAGCTAGACGTTGAGAGGCGAAAGCCGAAAAGTTTTTAATGATTATACCATGATTTGATGAAGACTCTTGGCCATTCTAGCGTGACATAGATATCCGCATACAAGCCAATGGCTATAGAGGCTACGGACTGCTTGATGATGCAACTGACCAGATACAGATCCTTCTTAGTGTTGATCATCAACAGCAAGATGAACAAGTTTCATTCGTTATATTCATCATCACGCCTTCACATCTGCATAATACCTTGAGCTTTACAATGATAACCTCGCACTCGAGCGGCCACGCATGTCAGCAACTAGCAACATCGAGCAACCATGAGAGATAGGTTGAGTTAGTTGTATAAATTCTCATTCCACAAGTCTCTCATCTGGAGAGAGCTACATGTTTGATTTGATATCAACGGGGTTATAGCCTCATACGCTGACATGAGCTATTATGATAAGAAATGTGAGACTCGTGTAAGTCACTTTGGAGTTTCAATCGATTCAAGAAATGGACATGTGCAGCAGCATAAACAAAGACGCAGCATCGCATAACTAGGCTCTACCCTGCCTTGGAATATGTTCAGGGTTCTTAAATCCGAAAGTATAAAAACGAAGCATGTGGCAAAATGACAAGGTTCGTACAGAAAACACAACTTTATCTGGGAGGGGAACGTTTCAGCTTCTCACTAACGCAAAGCTTACGTCTGCACATGGCCATCATGGGATTGGATGCTTGATTGTTTGCTCCATAGCCTGTATGTGTGATGGACATTTCATCAGAGACAATAAAGTACGTAGCGTCACAGCCACCCGTGACGATGGATCAAACAAAATCTATACGGTTGACACAAGCAGAAGGAATCAAGAGTTGAAGCATAAACTGTGACATGAATTTTATTTGAATGAATCGAATTGTCTTAACAGTGGTTTTTTAAGCCCAGGTGAAACGCTCTCATAAATTGAAGGTAAAAGATGCACATCAGAAGCATTCCCATCGTAGCCAGCTATATAAAGAACAATAGCCTCCATCTGTGCCCACAATGACACTTTAGTAAGGGGTATCGCCGATCCTGGAGTCATGGTTAGCGCGTGGATCAAGGAATACGAGGAATGTCAAGACTTACATGTTACCAGGCTCCTGGTAGCGGGCGACGACATAAGAAGCACCGTCGCCAGACTTGGCAACAGCCATACCGACACGGGTGGTGGTCTTCCAGACGCACTGGGTGTAGTGGCCGAAGCCCATGTAGTTGGATCCAGAGATGGCCTCGCCGTTGTACTGGCTCTTCTCGGAGAGGAAGGCCTCGACGGCGTCGGTGTAGGGGGTCTCGCTGGTGCCCATGTAGAGGTTCTCGCCGTCGCCGCCCTGTGAGTGGGTGAGGCTGCCGATGGAGGCGAGGTGGTCAGCCCAC
>JABFAK010000453.1:0-10606 GCA_013266265.1 Fusarium sp. NRRL 66182
ATATCCTCGTAGAGCCGTTTCATGGATTCATCGTGGTGGTAGTCCGCTCGCTGTTGCAATGACTCTCGACTCGACTGGGGATGATCCGCCAACAGCTTGGCACCATAAGGTGTGTCCCAGTCGATGTGCTTACTGCTGACTGCTAGAATTGAGTGCATGAGTCCTTGATGCTCATTGGCGAGGTGAAGGATAATATCTTTGAAGGCATTCTTAGCCTCGCCTTCGACTGTCAAAACATTGCTTAGGTTGGTGATGTAGTGCTTCCAAAACACCTTGTCCTCTACTGTCTCGACACCGTGGAAGATTGGCTGCATTGTGATTATTGGCAATGCCTCCTGCCGCAAGCGCTCTGTCGTGATGTTAGGAAATATGTGTCAATACTGTTGCATAGCACGTACCCTCTTCGGCCTTTTCTTTGCCGCTCTTCCATATTTGCTTCTCGTGGTAACCCTCACATACCACGGCATTCTTCTCACAATTCATGCCTAAAGATAATAATCAGAAACCAGAGACATAAGTTGTAATACGCTGAATCAGGTCATACATCGAGGTTTCTACTTCATGTCAGCATCCCATTGATGAGTTTGCGGATAGCAGATGCACAGCCACCTCAAGAACAAATGCCATTGACAAGGCATTTATTCCCAGTCCGTAACAAGCTTGCTATAAAAGGAACTACTTACCGCCTCATCACACTTCTTCTTGCGTTTACGGCAAGTAATGCAGCCAGTCTTTGATCGGCCTTTGGTGACCTTGCTCGCACTTACAGCCGAAGTCAGAGGATGCTTCCTCGGTCTTCCTCGTGGTCGTTTCGGCTTCGGATCGGTGCCTGTGGGTTCGATAGAAGCTGGTGCGGGCGGGGCAGCTTTGAGATGGTCCATGTTGAGGTCATCCTCGACTGGCTCCAGCTTGGGGATGGTGAGAATGTCGTCGGAGCCTTGCTCCCAGTTGTTATCCATGTCCACATCGTCTCGCTCAACGTAGTCGGTGCTCCAGGAACCAGCACAAGATGAGGAGGCGGAGTGAACCATTGTTGGTGCGGAGGAGGCATCCAACCCCGCGCTCAGAGGTGATATCTGACCAGGCTGTAGATGCGTTGCCGCAGAGGAAGGCGACCACAGCGAGTCCAGTGGTAAAGTTGGCGTCGACATCATGTTACTTCGGTCATCAAAGGATATGCTGCGGCTGTCGCACCAAGCCATGTTTCTCCCAGGCTGTGTATGGGTAAAGGTGAGAGAGCGTTGGAGGGCCATTTAGCACAGCGAATATGCCCCTCTGAAGGTGGACGATATTTAGAAATAAAATTGATCGCGAAAGATGTGCTGAGGCCGGCGGTGACGGCTCAGATAGATAAACATCTAGCTCGCCGATCGATACGGTACGGTATAGTCCCTGGAGGTTGGACGTGACGACTCGGCATGAAGCTGTGGGGACTTGAGGGTGGCGGCGGTGGGCGTTAGGCTGGACTAGCAGTCAACGCCAGCACACCAACAGTTGATCGGAGCTGCTTTTAGTCGCCTAGGATGAGCAATGGTTTGAATGTCGCAAGATGGAAGGGAGGGAAAGATGAGGAGACGGAGAATGGAGGGGCTAACCTACATAGTAATGTGGGTGGAGAGGTCTTATTTGGGAGCCAAGGTGTGGAGGACTTGTGAGATCCATCATCCAGCACGACACGAGCATCAGCATTGGAACCCCTCTGATGCCAGTCGGCTCCATCTCCCCACAGATATCATGGTCTACTGCAACGATGAGGTTGGCCTCATGGTCAAGGTGAGAGCTCACTAAGCTCTTGGCATGGCAAGGGCAGGCTTGAACCGCCGCCATTTGTCCTTTGGGCCCCGTGCAAGATCTTCCAGGCCGGTTGACGATGCCATCGATGGCCTCTTCAGACCCTGCCGTGCCAGGGCCAGCTGCTGGGGGTCAAGTTGGACTAGCTCTTGGGCCATGGGTGAACGGGTGAATGGGCGTGGAAGACACTGAGCCTTGGCACATGTCTCCAGTCTAGCATATCCACCCTCCATAGATTTAGCGTCTCCAGGGCCCTGAAAGATACTTTAGAATACGCAAGACAGGCCAGCCTAAGTGGGCGCACCCTTGTCTCGACTACTCAGGTCTCAGGTGTCGTTCGATGGCTGTTGGCGCAATATGCACGAGTAGGGTTGTGTTTTGTGAACAACCATACTTGTGAGCTGCTGGAATAGAGCCTTGGTCAAGAGCTCTGCTTGACTCCGTACCTTGTACGACAAGTGGAGTGTGTATTGGCATGTTGATCTGTTTCTGATAGTCACGCGACACGCGACAAACTGTCAACCAACTTCAAGCAAGGCCAGATGCAGGTCTGCAAAAGGCGACGTTGCAGTATTTGCTGTAGTATGATATCATTTGGGGTTCAAAGACAACGGACCGCTGCCGTACAGCAAGCATTCAATGGTATTCGACGGTGTGGTCTCGACGCTCCTCCTTTTCAGATGGTCTCTGCTATTTCGCCCGATCTGTCACATACTATGCCGCGACTCCGCGAGCGAGCGTGTTCTGGTTGGACCATCTACACCGTCTTGTGCATGTCGGTGGTGTTGAGGTGCTGATTGGAGCTGTAGAACTGCATCTGGCTCGATCCAAGTTTGGGCATCAAGTGTAAGAGTGTGGGCTGTATGTATCCGTCGTCGTGGGGATCAACATCGTCGATGAAAAGCTTTCGTAAGAGGAAGATAATATTGGTTGGCCGGGATAAAAAAAAAAGAGCGATGGTGTTGACAACGGCTGAATTGACAAGACCCCTATCAAGTACTAGAGTACCTACCTACAGTGCGTCAGAGGGGTACTTTCCTCCATCGTGCTGGGGGTGTCGATACAGTACATCTTTTATCTGACACAGTACCTACTTCGCCCACTAGCATCATCTCCTCCTCAGCTGGGATCAAAGCCTCTTTTAACAAAATCGCCCTGGAACCCATTATTCATTCGGCACATTTATTATTACCAGCATAATGCTTGTCCGCTTTCTACAGCTCAAACAATCTACCAGCAGCAACCCCCAGGTCTGTGCTAGATCTAGACCGCCAGCCTGCCGTATCGCCCTCCTCTGTCCTGCAGCATGGACAGCCGAGTCCAGTCCAGCCCAGCCATAGCATCGCATCCATGATCATCACCTTTGACTCGTCCGCCCATCACTAGCATTGACTACTAGCCTTGTGCTTAGCGGAGGCGCTACTGTAGTGTGAACGGCATGTCAAGTCTACACCTGATGAAACCTACATTGCCCCTTTTCTACAGTATCAAGACTTCAGGCTGACATGGCATTTCCATGCCGTTATTCTAGCGCGCTATCCAAGTGCATCACACTACTAGACTATACTGCATTATTAGTTTTAGCACCTGGCAATCCACGGCTCAGGGTCATCGACAGCTTCGATCTTGGAGACCATGCCCTGTTCTGCAAAAGTCCTCGTCTCATAAAGCAAAGAGTTTCGATGTTCGCTACCCCCCTCAAGGGACTCTTGGTTCGTGCTCCATAGCCGAACGGGTAGGCATAGCACCAGCTCGCATTTCCTCCGCAGCCAACCGCCAGCCGCCTCATCACGGACCTTTGGCTGCCCAAGGCACACTCGTTTCTGAGACAAGGCTTGTCCAAGTCGGTCGATCATCTCGACTAGATTTGTCTGCCTGTAGTCTGTACAACCTGACAACCTAACAACTATGCCGTTGTAGCCATCCGCTGGCTGGCCACGATGCGTTTCACGAGATCGGACGAATGGCCTTGCACATGCTTGCCGCCATTGATCATTTAGTTACATTCGAAAGACCTCAGACTTGACTAAAGAAACGAGCCAGTACTGCTACCTTCGCGCCAGCTCACAAGCCGTAGTCGGATCAAAGGATCAGTATCATTTTCGCGCAAATATGGCAAAGAAGCTGGGCAAAGTTCAAAGCGCATACCTCCCTAGTCATTTTGCTTTTTCTCGAAATGGCGGGGAAGAGACCCCTGGCTCTAACGCTGATCCCACAGAACGTCCCCTAATGGCGCGGCATGTTGCTTGCCCGCCGGCCATTATTTCGTGCATTCGATTTTTCCATTCAGCCTGCAAGAAGCCCGTCCAGATAAATGTAACTGCATAGGCGAGCTGCATTGTACCGAGTACCACGGTATGTGCACCGGCTTGCCCAAACAAGTAGCCCTTGCCACCTATTATATTCACTCTAACCTCCAGCAGGCTATTCGAAGCACAGCATTTAGTATTGAGTACTTGACGGCTCTTGAAACGGGTTTTACAGACTGGTTTTTTTTTTTTTCATCAACCACAAAAGTAGGGAATTGCTTGAATCTGCCTAGCAATATTCAAGCACCCTGGGTCACCAAGCATCAGACGATTACCAACGAACTAAACGCTAAGCATGGAAAACGCCAGTACTGGGAATCAATCAACATACAGATGTATTCGACGGCTGGCTGCTGTCCTCGTCATTCCTTTTCTGGTTTGGCTGGCCTGGGACTAGAGATCCATGAGCATCTTTGGTGCATTGCTGACACGCACCCGGTGCTAGAGGCACTCGAGCCTTCTCACACGTCCATCTCGACGAACAGTGGGATGAACAGCTTCCAAGGGACGTTTCGACTTCAAGTTGTTGCTGCTGACCGTGCTCAACAACACCAGCTGCTTTTACACCGTTCTAGGGCGGGCGAATATGGTTGATGTTTAATAATACCCGACAATTGAGTTTGACGGTGCGGCGGCCGAGGCGCGGTCCGTTGACTGATTCCCGTCTTTTCCCTAGTCTGGACACTGGGCAAACGAATGGAACCAACCAAATCACTGATGCTCGGAGGAAACGTGCGCATCTCGCATATGATAAACGTCATCACTGTTACCTCCAAGGAATTCAACAAGGTTTGGTTTGTCCCGCAAGCACTACAGAGTAGTTGCAGAATGCTTGACAGACGACGGAGTAGTGTTTACTGCATACTACATCTGCTGACAGATCCAAGTGATGAGGTGAAAGAACTTGCAAGTGCAAACATCGGGATGAAAATGAATCCTCAATACCGACCACTCCCAGCGAGATGGACAAGAAGATCTGCATCATTTACAAACATACATGCATAAAATTATATTGTATACTATATTGTCGTGCACTATGTAACTGGGCGAATCTATCGCGAGAGGACCCTGGCGATCCCACCATCACCTCGACCTGGGCAAGCCACCACCTGAACTGAGGATTTCTGCGCCCGAGACCAGAGAGCTCAGCTCGCCAGCAAGCGCGCGGCTTGAACGGCCGGCCTAGAACATCTGGACACCTGAAGGCGGGTCGATCTGAGCGCAAGACTATGCTCGTCTGTTATTTCCAACTCCACCACCGCACGCAGCCATCGTCAACTGACACCCTTCATTAGGCGCCATGTCCACCAAACTTGGTCAGTGCCACATATTGGCACGCTTGTTGCACAGAATCAAGCCAACATGGAGCTATCCATCTTCCAACCACGTGAATTGAAACCTCCTGGGAGGAGATTCAGGTCGCCTAGTCGATAGTAGATCTCCCGTCATCGGGCCGGCAGGGATCTTCTTACATCGAGAGCTGGGTTCTGATGTTGAGATATGCGGTGAACTGGGTCTTGGCTAGTTCAAGGACAGGGAGTGTATACAGGCTGAAGCCTTCAGGAGCATCTATTGATATTGCAATCAATTCGGGCTGCTGGTCCTTCGCCGCTGACGATGCAAAGCAACGACTCGTCACCGAACGGTGATGCTCTCTGTTGTCTGTGTTCATAGGTTTGGGGATCATTGGCCATGCTTCCAGACATGTATAACATAATTTGCCTAATCTTCAGCCCAGTCTCACTAACAAACACAGCTCCCAAGGCGATGGACCGTTGTTCGGGATTAGCGTAACAGACACTGCACCAGGGCCTGCACGGACTGTGATTTTCAATGCCGCCAGTTGCACACATACATAGAATTGGGGAACAAGGCATTTCATGTGGGGGGGACCGAGAAACTCCATGACTAGTGTCCATGAGCCCAGATGCTGGAATGCATCGATGCACCAAATCAACGAGAACTCATATTATCACCAAGCCAAGATATCGGATAACGCCCAAGCGTTGGTGGATATGCTTCGTTTCTCCTGGACCATGACCGGAGCAAACATTCCCATTAACACGACCCCATGATGAGTTGGATACAGAAGCTGATTTGATACAGTTAAATTATTCATTTGATCAAAGTTGTTCACTCCAATGCCCCGATGGTCCGAAGACAGTGCCATGTGTCTGGAAAGCCTGATAGAGAAACCCGAAACGTGGTGCATCAGTTGTCGGCCCAAGACCGAGACCTTACGTACGTATTTGACTGAGGGCTGTTCTTGATATGGCTGAATTGGTAAATACAATACCCCAGACTCCCCCAGCCAAGGACGATCGGCGGATTTCCATCAGAGGCGGGACCAATCATTCACAAAACCGACTCATGGTGTTGAAGAGGGTGATGGATGACGAGTGGGGGGGAGTCGTGGGGAGCGGTGTGTCGACCCTTGGGATGTGTGGATGGCTTCATCACAAGACGAGACCATAACCAAGGTGAACAACGTGGGCTGCGATACGAAAATGCGACCCTATCAGCGATGTTGCAACACCATCCCACTCAACTACATCATCGCAGCGGCTTTGTTTTATGACATGGGGTCGAGATCTACCAAAGTCCAACCCTGTGCATCCCTACTACCATCCGGAGTTCGGCTTCTTGACTCGGTCGGCACTTTAACATCCAGCTCAATCCGTTGAATAATCTAAAAAGAAAGAATCGACCTCTCACAAAGGCGGGAACCCCCCCGTGGAGTTGATAGCCGCGATGCGGCCAAAGTCTGCAGGTGATTCGATGTCGGTTCCCTACAATACGGAGACCATCTTGGTCTCGTGCGTCGTCACGGGCGATCTCCAAGCTAACGCCTTGTTCCCCCCCAAGTTTACAATTTGTTTACGGATACCTATTTTGAGATACGTAAGGACAAGTCCCGATGAGGTACGTAACCCCCCTTCCCCCCCCATGTTCAAGTTTTTTTTTTTTTGGTCTTCTTTTGTTGTGCCGAGATGAAGCGAGCCTCGTCCTTGGTGTGGCTGCAGCTGTGCTTATCCTTGCGTCTTCTTCCGTGGTTTTGGTGTTGGTGAAGCACGGAGGAGGAGTGTTTTCATGCAGGACACGAGTCGGTGCTTGACAATGCTACCAAAATACGCAATATGTGTTCATTTATATGATAGATCAATTCAAATATGCCTATCAAGATCTTATGAGTTGTCGCTAAACGTTTCGTGGTTGTGAGCCAAGGTTGGCAACCCGCCTGATGCACTTTCTCACCGGCTTTTGCTCCTCTAGTCTTTTTCTTCAATCTTGCAGTCACAATTTGTACTCCAAGCCATATCGTGCGCGAATGAGAATTAAATTTGAGAGATAGTACACTTGGGAGAAAATCCGGTGCATGCAGAGGCATTATCTTGTGACTAGGTAGTTTTGATTAATGGGCAAGACGTCCCGAATGAAATGAAATACACAACAAAAGTAGTCGAATGAGACAGCCATCTTGGCAAACGCCTTTACTTCCGAGCCACATAGTTCACCTGCAGTATAGCAAATATTGAGCACATGTAGACATTGTAATCCGCCAACATCAATCCAAAACTTCACCTGCGTCGTGATACAACCTCATCCTCTCGTCCCTTGATCTGTGATTCTTCATCATCGTCTGCTACTTTTCCAAAGCTCATGCGTCTTCCGTCTAGACGAAACGCCGTCATGAAGCTGCTTCCACCGGCAGGCGTCAGTGTTGCAGCTCTGCTCGGTGCCCGCATCCCCTCACGGTTGGCTTTGCGCAGCTTTCGAGTTTCCACCTTGAGTCCCTGTGGCTTCTTGGCCCGATACGTGGCAGTTGGAGAGGCTACGCCCCCAGATGTGACCCGGTGCGGCGTGGGCGTTGGAGCAAGTCGGTCGAGAGTGAGGTTCAGCTGGGACTCAGAAGGAAGTGGCGGGACTGGTGGCAAAGGGGACGAGAATAGTGGTTCAGGAGCGTCTTCGATGAAGCTCTTCCAAGCAACCAGGCTCTCCTTGCTTTGTCGATGCTCGAGGACCGAATTGCTTCGCCTGGCGTAGTCTGTGGTGATGGTATTATCAAAAGAGTCTTTGCGGCCCGACTTCTTCGGCGATGGTTTACCTTCAAGCTCACGTTCTGCTTTCGCCCTGAAATAAGCTGCTCGCTCTTCCTTCTCTCGCCTGCCTTCGCCCATTCCCGACACCCACGGTGATGAGCAAGGAGGTTCATATTGGTCCTCTTCAAATGGCCGCCAAGCCATCTGAGGAGAAGCCGATGTTCTGGGAGCTGCTGAAGCGGTGTAGTCAGAACGAATACGCTTACGGAAGAGATTCCCGATGGTTGAGGATGGTGTTCGTAGAATTGCAGTGACTTGCGACTCCGTAGGGGATGGCGTGTTACGCTCAACGGGAGCTTGGTCTTCTTCAAGGCGCGTCTGGGACGGGGCTCGAGTTGAGCTGTCGAATCGCTGCTTTGAGAAACGATGGGGATCAATGTGGATGATCTTTTGATTCGATCGCTGCTTCTTCAGTCTGTAGGATTGCGAAAAGTCCCGGATAGTGGTAGATGGGTAGCGTTGTACATCTCCCTCGTCCAGAATAACATTTGTCTGAAACGAAGTAGATGTCAAATCTGACGATCCAACAGCTTCGTTGTAATCCTCACTCCGTCTATTATCCCATGATGGCATGGCTCTGGCCCTACGTGGTGTGGCCGTAACAGCTTTCTCCTAGTCATTGAGGACAGGCCTCTGCTGATATCGGACCGGTACATCGGGGAAGCGTCTTGCTCTTGGTGTTGCGTCGCCGTCGAGGCTTCTGCTGAACTGTGGCTCTGCTGTCTCTTTAAGAGGGTATCTGAGGCGCGTCTGAGTGTCCTGAAGGTTAAGCATCATACCTGACCGAGGGAAGGTTCCCTTTGAGATCTCTTCTCTACAATGTTCAGGGGTGAACCCTGAATGATCTCTCTTTTCCAGGTTGAATGATGCCTTGTGCTGAATTCTTCTGAGAGATTGTGTTGGAGTAATGATTGTAGAAGCCGACCGCTGAAGACTTGCAGGTGCTGGCGACATGTTTGCGGGGTTGCGTAACTGATCCTTCAACCTACATATCGTTTGATCTGTTTCTGCCGTTGCGCAGTCTTCCTCATTGAACATTCTATTCGAACCACCATCACGCTCGAGAGAGGTGCTTATTGCAAACCTTCCGAGTGTAGAAGACACATCAGAACTCAGGCCGTCAAACATCCTTGACCATCGCCGATCGTTATCAATGTTGGCCTTGGGCTTTTGTCGATTGATATGCAAGGGTTCCGGTTGAAGGTCAGAGATTATTGAACCTACTTCAGCATCCCACAAGTCTGCCGAGAGCCCTTGAGGCAACCCACTGCTTGGACTTGAGACAAACCGAGCTTGACGTGCATCCTCGGCGTGAATCTGGCCACCGGAATCACCGACAACTCGCTTGGTGAGAGTTCCGGGTGTTAAGCGATGAGTTGGTTGGGCTGAAATTGGGAAGCGAGCAAGAGGACTGCGCTTATCTATAGCAGCCAACGAATAAGGGCTATGGTCTATCATCTTGCTCTTGGCTCTGGGTGTAGCAAAGTCCAGAACAGACAGGTTCTCGGCGCACACTCGTGACAAGTGTGGTGAGAGCGTTCCAAGGTGTGTTCCGGTAGATTTTCCTTCTTCTTTTTCATTTCTTGTCAGAATTGCTGTTGCGATGCTCCTCTCGGATTTTGGAGATCCTTGCGCAGATTCATCCAATAGTGCCCGATTCTGATATGATTCTGAAGCTTCAGGGTCTAAATATCGTTCTTCGAGCATTTGTTCTCTTGCAGTCTCGGCGGCATCATGGGCTAAATCGCTATCCTTGCAACTTGCAGGAGGCGCGATTGAGTTTGGTAGCACTTGATATTCGTCGTCTGCATATTCACTCATCGGTCGCCAATCCTCAACTTCACCGCCAGCTGGTTCTATGGATGTTAGTCCTGCATTTTTCAAAAGGAGAGAAACAGCAAGCTTACGTTGAGACACGACCAACCTTCTGCCCCCAGGGGCGTCTTCGTTGTCAATGTCTCCATCAGAACTTCGAGCATCTTGGGGCGGCACGCTCTGCGTATTGGGATGCGGTGTGTCCATGAAAGAGGGTAGGAGAAGTGGCAGGCTGCCCAGATGTAATGAAAGCCGTACAAGATCAAGAGGTTCTGTATCTTCTTTGAGTGTTGATACTGATTCTCCATCAGAATCAACTGCCTCTACAGCAGTGATCTCAACCATCAAATCTCGTCGAATGCTTATGGGAATTCGGGGGATAATCAGAAACTTTTTCCAATATCGGGTCCAGAACCAAGTGGTTTCAGGCTTCGGAAGTTCGCACGGCCGCTTCTCGCGTTGAGACATAGCTTTTTCGATCAGATACAACCGACAGTACTCCATAGGCGAGAGGCGTGGCTTTCCAAGTCGAGCTTTTAGCTCAGGACCGTCGCTTGTCTTTGATGCCGTTTGTCGGGTGTCTGATCTTAT
>JABFAK010000455.1:0-35072 GCA_013266265.1 Fusarium sp. NRRL 66182
TAGGATTTTTATTAAAGTTAATATCTTAGTTATAAAAAAAAAAATACTATATATCTCTTAAAAAAGCCAGGATCCTTCTTAAAGTCAATATCTAGGGTATAAAAATATATATATATAATCAAGATAATTATATAGGTAGGCACCTGACGATTGCTGGTTGGGAAGGTTCCGTGATATTGTGGTAGCCACTTTCACGCCTGTCTCCATACAACTTACAAGACAAAAACAGAAGACACTAAGCAGCATATCATCACCAAGATTATTTTGGAAGAGCCTTTTAGGACAATTGCTCTACCGCATACCGATAGTTCATCGCAACACTATTTACTCATTAATATATGCTCGACGAATATCATGGGATCATCCAGCTATAGCTACTAGCGTTCACGTCGGGCTCGTATCCTTGACGACCTAGTACTGTCTATCTTGATCAAGAACATCCTCTGCATTCCACTAGTTAAGCTTTTATACGCCCCTCCATCTACGCTGAGCTGGTGGAGGGATACTCTGATCCGACATCCCCTGGACGGGACCTGGGACCCTCTCGTACACCATCTCCCTCTCGCGAACCCGACGCTTCTTCAGAATATACGCTTCTCATTATAAGAGCCTCTGCGAGTTTTAGAATGGATGATACCGCCAACTGGTCCAACCAGGTCTACTAGTAAGTAAGTAATCCAGCAGTGTTCTTGCTGGTGTGGCTACTGTTGCCTGTTGAGAGAGACACGACGCTCACTCTCCTTACAGCCCCGAGCCCATGCCACTATGCAACCTCGAAATATCCAAACGACCATCATAACCACACGAAGAATTACCTTCAACCAACAGGAGCAAGATATTCAAGCGTGGTTGAATACGTTCATGTCACCCAACGCTGATAAAGAGAAGCTATGCAGGTTGGGAGGAGGGAGTTATAAGAGTCTTGCTAGAGGATTAAATTAAGCCGTATTCTCGAAAGAAAAATGGGCTTGAATTCACTGCACCTGAATGAAGCTTGCCTTGAAGATCAGTCCCTATCATGTGATAGCGGGCTCCTCTCATCGTCTTAATCAAATAAGTTGCTACTCGCATCGCAGTCCTTTGTCATACTGCTCCCTTTCGGGAATTACAAGGCTGTTGCTGTCGAGGACGCCGTAAACATGAGAAGAAGCTTGAGAATCAATTATATTGGAACCTGATACTAGAATCATAGTGGCCGATAGCGAGTCCATCTTAGGCTCCATCATCATAGATGCTATGTTGATATCAACATGGATGTGACGCTTTTTGTCCAACCCCTTCTTGTCCTATCCTCGGGTATATTCTGACCCTCTTTGACTAACAGAATACTTTAGCTTGTGAAGGCTGTAATGGGACCGTATTTACTCCACGTATTCACTGGCCCGCATATGGCCTTCATGTCAACATACCAGACCAAAAGCTCTATCCTGCAAGTCCACCAATTTGATACTTCTCAACCTGCTATCAAAACCTCTGGTCTATGCCCTAAAACCGCGAATCGTTTCTTCAAATAGATCTGCTACTAATGCGTGTACCTCTTTAACTGGATGATACGAGTCGAAGAACAAGTGTCGCTCGGGATCGCTACAAAGGTGCCGTGGTACATGTTCGCTTGCATAAACACCAGTCAAGCACGGCGTCGGTGGATGTACATAGTCTTTCGCGAAACCATACGCTTCTGGACAGGACGTGATGTTGTAAAATAGTCTTGCTACGTCAACCACGGCTGTTTGGACAAGCCCAGTATAACTGGCTGCAATGTTCTTCAGTCCTAGAGTCAGGTCGGTGACATAGGTTTCTACATTCGGTATGTCGTATGTGGAGGAGTTGTATGTGGCTGGGAAAGTTGTCATCTCGTTGTAATTGGCCAGAATGATATTTTTTGCACCTATATATGATCAAAGTTGGTCAAAACATGCCATATGATTTCCTTGAAGGTCTTACCGGCTTGATATAAGCGATTGAAATTCTCGTTGATCAGGCTGGCCACTTGTCCACCCGTGATACTAGTGTTGAATAGGATATCATTGGCACCGATCCAGTGAACAAAGACGTCTCCTGGTCGAGGGACATCCCATGACAAGAATGATGCAACCTGGTCTGCAGCGGATGGAACGGGAATGGTCGACTCAGACCCTGTACCCCCGGCGACAAAGGCATTATCGGTGGTTGCTCCGCCGGTTGCAAGATTGATGAGTTCGAGACCGAGGGTCTTGGCCACCAAATCATTCCATTTAGGCCCGTTTCTATAGAGTCATTCGTTACTCTGAGCATCCTGGGAGGAGAGCGAACAGGCTTACGAAAAGGAATGGCGGTAGTAGGCTGGATCTGCTGGCCACGATCCATTGCTTACGATCCAGGAGCCATTGCCGTTATCACTAAAGCTGTCGCCAAAAACTATGAGACGTGGGAAGTTGGCAGTATCGTCATGATAGGCCGGGAGTGCGTATGTTAGTGCACTGCTGCAGAGGTACGTTAACCATGCGCTCAACATGATTGCTACCGAGTTCTGGGATGCGCTATGAGGGGATGAAGAATGTGAAATGTTGGGAAAAGGCTAATTCTTGTCGGGAATAAACATCCAGTCTATGGTTGTCTTGTATTCCTACGCTAGATAGTGCCGACGGCGGACCGAACAAATAAAATGGCAATTCTTTCTTTTGGACTCTACCAATCAGAGATTTCCATACACACATCTACCTATCTTGGAAGATCTAGGTCATTTTTAACAAGGTTAAGATCAACGGGTTGTTGAACATTACATGCGTATATCTTGAGATTTCAATGGGCTACGTTTGAAGCTGAGACTGAATGGGCTCAGTAGAGTCAAACATGACCAGGCCACGAATCAGGGCAAAGAAAGATGAAGCGCTTTGAGGTTCTCTGGACATGCAAATGACGCCGTTGGCTTGAAATTGTTTGTGTTTGACCCGTGCCCGGACTCTGACTGATCACTGAGCTGTGCTGCATTGCCTTGGAACTAAACGAACCCAAAAAAGAATATGTTACAGAGGTTGCGTAGATAAACTCAGAGTCCCTCAGTGAATTGGCTGCAGATTCTGGTTACTATTCACTGGAAGTTGGATGAATAGAGAGAGGGTGGTGAACATGCTGTACTTGTGTAGAATGTGTCTGATGTTGTCAAATTTAAAAGAACGAATATACTTCTCGGGCAGAACCAGCACCACCAGCACATGACAAAAACTATAGGCCATAGTTGCTCTGGGACTCGTGTATTTGCCACACGTCTTTTAGCTTTCCATATAGTACATGCCATGTACTATATGGCCATTGTCCTGAATGAGCGCTATATAGAATCGAGGATAGGGCGTAACGTAGTCGGCAAGGTTGTGCTACTAGACAGACAATTACCAGACTAGGTAGTAGTTGTGCAAAGTCTGCCTCCTTCAATAGTTGACCATCACATTTAATGACACAGAAATGCAAGAATGCATTTAATGCATTCCTCGTCGGCTCACATTGCACAATTTCTGTCGTCATACAGAGTATACATACTCTGACACTGCAAACAGGTTTGATGAGTTATGCAGATCCCCCTGGATTGGCAGACTAAGCCTATTGCGTCGAGATCAGCGCCTGTAATTTCAAATGAAACATGTCAGGTACCTACAGATCAAGACTCCACAGCCCTCGACCTCGGGTCTTGAATTGATCAACCAATCGTTCCTTATCCACTTCAACCTCACACCTCAGTTTCCCTCGTTATGAGGCCTTGAGAGGACAATCTCATCATGGCAGCCGTAGCCAACGCGCATCAGCCTCATCACCGCCTCGCTCGCCGCGGGTCGGTTGACCAGCTCTATGAGCTCGTCGACGGCCTCGACGAAGCCCAGGTCCACGCCTTGCTCCAAGACTTGAACAATACCGTGCCGAGCAACGTTGCCGTCTCCCACGGAATCGACTTCTTCGAGCATCCGCTGGAGCATCCGAACCAGCTTGCCAAGGCAAAGACGGCCCCGACTCGCGCCCAGTCCATCCGAAAGGCCTTCAAGCTACCGCGTTTGCTCACGCGCGCCCCGAGCAAGAGATCTTGCTCGGCCCCGATCGCGCGTCCCTCGACTGGTCTGCCACCGGCTGCGAAACACTACAGACGAATCAGCCGCCCCGTGCTACCGACCCTCTCGAGCGGCCCTGATCTGGATGCTCTGCTCTCAGCCTACCTCGGTCCTGCTCCGCCGCCGTCTTCTTCCCCCAAGATGATCTCTCCTTCGAGGTCGATATCCAGCAGCCTAAGCATGAGCTTTGAGTCGGATGATTCTGGTATCGACTCATTGGCGCCGTTGGTCTTTGGCAGACCCCAGCGAGAAGCCAGTCCGATGGGTGATATTATGGAGGTGCTGCAATACTAAACAGCACGTCACGTTGATTGACTGACGGCATGCTGTCTACGCGACAACATGCTACTAGTCACCAGCCAGGCCAACACGGCACATTGGACCTTTTTTTCTTCCTCTTCTCCCGTCCACCACAACAGCTTCACTATCAAACTGCACTATTCCATTAGCTTTATACCTGACATCAGCTAGGCGTTCTCGTTTCATGCTATGCTACCCATGTACCTACTCATTGGAGGCGTTTTATTTGCTGCTAGTCGGGTACTAGACTGTCTGTCTGTCTGTCTGTCTGTCACCCCAGAGGAAAAAAGATACACCATTTTCACCGCGAATCCATTCGTTTTATCTTATTATTGTAGAAGGAATCTGAATCCACCACTACTACATTCAATCAACCAACTCTCCCATGACTCTCTGCACATGCTGATGACTTGATGACACCACGACAAGTTTGTCGACTCGGATTCAGAAAAAGAAATGTAATGTTGCGTACTCTTGCCCACAACCCAAGGCATCAAGCATGAATCGACATCTGCTGCCTCAACACAACTACTCTCCAGGCTCTGCCTCTGACTGGCTTCGTCTCACACCATCCTTAATCCTTCTTCATCTCGAGCTGAAACGTTCCAAACCACAATCTTCTGTTACTCCCCCACGTCCCTTGCATGCTCCCATCGTGTGCATCGACACGACCACGATACAGCCATCCCTGTCTACGGTACAGCTTGACAAACCAAACGGTACCGCTGGAATCGACGAATCCATGAAACTCAAAAGCCCCGGCTACGTCAAGGCCCGTGTTTGAAAAGGCCGTTGCCTGCGAGCCCCTACTGGGCACCGGCGGGATGGTTATGGAAAATTCATCCTTTCGACCGTCAAACCAGGAGAGGTACGCATAATGGCCAGACCATGAGCCCGAAATAGCCTCTCTGACCTCGGGGGCACTAGAGTTTCCAGATTTATGCCGAGCAGCTTCTAGTAACGATGGCCTTCGGCTGATGTGGAGTGTCAAATCTTCCATGTGGCGCTTGATGAACTCCCGTGCTTTCAATCCATATCGCAGGGCTAGGTCGATCGGTGTCGAGCCTATCGCATCCTCCCTGGAGATACTCGCGCCGTGCTCCAAGAGGTAGTCTGCCACATGTAGATGAGAATGGTTGGTTGCGTGGTGTAGCGCCGTTCGGCCATTCACATCCCTCGAACCGGCTCTTGCACCACCCTTCAGCAACAGCTCTGCACTGGACAAGTGACCTCTTGCTGAGGCTGTGTGCAGTGCTTCACTGAGAAGATGGTTCGGCAGAGGATCCCTCGTCTTGGACAAACGATCTCGTATCAGCTGTGAACGACCGTCAAATGCGAGCATGACCAAGCTATCATCATGGTGAGGCTGCATCGCTGTTGGGGGCTTCTCATCATGACAGGCCTGGATATGGAAGCAGCCTCGACGAGCCAGAAGCCGTGCCATATCAGTATCACAGTTATTGACTGCAATGTCGAAAAGCGATGCTTGTTGATGTTCCCAAACACACTGCATCGAAGCTCCCACGTCCAAAAGCCACTCCGCTGCGGCCAACTCGCGTTTCTTGACAGCAACCAGCAAAGCTGTCAGTCCCCCCTTTGTCCTCTGCTCCAAGCTTGCGCCATGCTCGAACAGCAACTTGGCAAGTGAGATGTGGCTATTTGCAATGGCAACCTGCAGCGCAGAGTTCACCCCTGTTCCTGAATCATGGTCATAGACAACAGCGGCGCCAGCATTGATCAGGGACATGATGGTGGCCATGTTCCCCAAGGCTGCCGCGGATTCCAAGGGATTCCAATCTTTGCCATCTGGTTTGTCTGGGTCGGCTCCCATCTCAAGAAGCTTCTTGACCAAGTCTGGCGAGCGGACTGCCAGAGTCAGGGCAGATTTTCCATCCTGAAGAATCGAGTTGGGAGAAACTCCATTGCGTAGCAGCAGCCCTACCAACTCTGGGTTACCGTTCTCGATAGCTGCCTGCAAGGGAGGTATAGCAACGCCAGCAGCTGGTTGTAGATCTGCCCCTTTCTGGATCAGGATAGACAGCACAGCTTCATGCCCAAACCAACAGGCCAGACCAGCTGGTGTCCACGAGTCACCAGTCACTGCATTAGTATCGACGTCCTGATCGAGGAGCAGCTGAACTATTGGCACATTGCCGCGTTTGCAAGCGTGATGCAGACATGTCCATCCAGAAAAGTCCACGGCCCTTGTGTCAGCTTTAGCAGCCAAGAGCATTCTTACAACCGCAGGGGCCGCCAAAGCCGCGCCGGCAATAATCGATGCCCCATATTGCCCCCCTCTCTGCGATGCGTCGACATGGCGATTCAATAGGTACTTGACAAGCTCCTCATGATCTCTCGCCACAGCCGCTTGCAGCGGAAAGCCAAAGCGGCCACCTGCGCAGCCGTAGTCGAGTCCCTGGTCCTCAAGCCACTTTACGATATCGACCAGGCCGAGTAGGGACGCGTAGTACATGGGAGTCTGTACTGATCGAACAACGACTTTGCTGTAATGCTTCAAGTCTAGCTCCGAGTCAGAGCTAAACCAGCTGGCGTCGTCATCTCTGTACTCATCCAACTCAGGCTCAATCAACTTGGCCTCCATGAGCGGCGTCCAGACCTTCCAGCCCGAAGTAGCAGGATCAAAGGCTTGCTGGGTTCGGTGCATGATATGCTGAGATGGCAGTGGCTTCTCGTGAAAGCTGTGAAAGTACCAAGCCCAGGCTGCATAGGACAAGAAAGGATACAGTCTTGTATCGGGGGGGATGTCCTTGAACTTGTCTAGCGAGAGATAGCCTAGGCATATGTTTGAGAGTCGAGTCTCTTCGGCCGCTGTGCCCGCCAGACCGAGTTTCGTAGCCCATTCGCTGAGAGAGGCGTTGTTGGAGAGGTTGGACAAGTATTCCTTGACGGAAAAGTGAACAAAGTGAACCGTGTGATCTGCGAGTTCAATCCCCGTGGAGCTTGCTCTGATCTGTAACAGCGATCCGCATCGGCCCAAGATCCTCTCTTTCACATAGTCGTCGTCCACAAAACCCTCGCTCCAGTCGTCGGGCAGGGCATCATCTGGATACTCCTCTAGATCATCGTCCGAGACAAGCAATGCTTCTGCGAGCTGCTTGACCTTTAAAGGAACAATTGCGAAAAGAGTCCATCGCAAAATCATGACAGCCTTTTCCTTGTCACCAGGAGACAGCCCGGCAATACGTTCAAGTTCGCTAGTGTAGGCATCACTGATACCCGCTGGCATCTCTGTGACTGTCTTCTTCAGCTCCTTGGCATTCTGTGCAGGCGAGATCTTCTGTTCCAGGAGCTTGATCCACAGAAACATGCCCTCACTCCTTTTGGCGGCTCGACTAGCGATATCATGCCTCAGGTCCTGCTTCTTCTTGTGAAGCTTCCGATCGATCATGCACTCGGAGAACGACTGAACATCCTCGGATGTGTCCTTGGCCGTTATGGAGTACTCTGCTCTCATAAATCCATCGGTTTCGCATGAAACATCTTGTCCTAGGCATTCTCTGATGTCGGGAACATCTCGGCTGACCAGCAGCACGCGCGACTTGGTCTTGCTGAGATGTTTGACCAGATCAGAGAGGAAGAGGTTTCTTGGATCGTTGCGATGGTATTGAGCGCCTGTGTCAATGTCCGTACACTCGTCGAAGCCGTCAATGACAAAAGTGCAGCCCTCGACGGCCTCACCAACAGCAACAAACAGCTCCCACATTCCAAGATGGGTCAGTGTTTGTTCCATGTTGAGTGACCGGCGGGTGGAGCTTATGATGGACAAGACCTCGTCGTCGTCCTCGAGCAACTGCATCAGCCATGAGCGGAGAATCGCATAAGGATCACGAGTGAGCTGGTTGTCTGCAACACAGAAGAAGTACGACAACCGGAGATTCTCCTGCGCCTTGAGATGCTGGATGATTCGAGCTGACATGAAAGTCTTTCCAAATCCAGGCGGCCCGTGAATCCACAACAATCGTGCTTGGTTGTTGTTGTTGCTTGAAGCCCAAGCACGAAACTCGGGTAGCTTTATTGCCCACTCGCAAGTCCCACCATGCCGGTACTGGAGAGCTGCGTCGTAGGTGTTCTTGGTATCAATACCGTTGACCCAAGCAGATAATTGCCTGCGCCGCTCCCTGAGTGAGACGTGGGATTTCTCCAAGCTCTGTTTCAGCTTGTCGATTATGTCGTCCAGCTTGACCCCCTGCACTTCATTTTGCACAAGAGACACAAGTTTGAACAATTCCTCTTCTTGCTTCTGGATGGAAAGCATAGGTGCTTCGGCTACTGATTTGGTGGTGTGATATGTGCTCTTCATTATACGCTCTGTAGACAGCGTCAGAGGTCGCCGTGCACGTCCAGGGAGGGAGATGACCAAACTTACTGAAGCTGCTCTGTCTATAATATCGATTCGCATCAGCAAGAAACTGCAAGGCCAGCCTGTAGAGCCGAACAAGTGCAGCGGATAGCTGCCTCGTTAGATGTGAGTCCCGGAACAGAACCTTGGCTTCAATTTCGGTGTACCGGGATCATACTGCACCGCAGTGTCTCCCACTTGCATGAACTTCTCGAGCCAGTTGGATACAGCAGTGAGCGTGTCTCGGACCTTGACCTTTTCTCCTGCGTTGTTGGTGTAGAGAACCCATTGCTTGTCTTCGCAATCCTGTTTCTTGTCTTCAACAGTCTGTATGACCAAGGAGGGTAGGGGTGGCGACGGGTCATGATGCAGATCAAGAAGGCTCTTGTCCTCGCTGGAGAGGGCATCGAAAGCCTGGTCCCAGAGGCTAGGCTGCACGATCTGATGCATTCCAGCTGATCAACTTCAATCGACCAGCAGGTGAGGGCAGAGCAATCTATTCAAATTTACCTGCCACTTGTTGTTGCTGTGTGCTTGCGTTGACTCGTAGAGAATTGAACAGAGAATTGAACCAGCCAAGCGACAAGAATGAAAGAGAAATTGCTGACTACCGAGAGAGCAATGAAATGGTCGCCGGGACGAGGTAGGATTTATATCCCTATCGCCTCAGCCTTGTTACACTGGCTCTACGAGAGTGAAAAGCGGCTGATTGCTGTGCCTCCAACCTCATGCCCCAGCTCACGTTGAATGGGGGCCAAGGACCATGTTATATTGCCTATGAGAGCCCTGCAAAGCCAGATAATCTGTACTTGACATCAATCTTGACACATCAAAGCAACATATTATCTTTATCTGAAAGCTTTATATTTCAACACCTCTCGTAGCCTAATCGATATGAGTCAAGGCGCAGAATCATTACACTTATCACATGTATTAGTTACAAAGAGGCTGCTAGTATCCAAGGCCCATGTTATAAGTCGATATTTATAACTTGTTTCTTGGCAACCTCTCGAAGTAGGCAGTCAGCAACGATCAGTGGACTTATTCGTGCATATTTCCACCACCTTCTTCAAGGTCTTGTGGTCTTTGAGATGGAGTGTGATTTGGGCAAGACTTTTGTAAGCCTAGTCTGATCTTGTTATCTTTTTGAATCAAAGGTCGGGTAAGCAGGCAGTAACTATAAGAGAAGTTTTGGGTGGTACAGAATCTTCAAGCTTGTGAGTAAATTGGTTGCAGTCATCTGGTTGTACGGTAGGTGAGTTGCGTGATAGCCTTATTATCAAAAGGATGTACATGGCGCGGGCTGATATTAAAGGCTGACATGGATCTGGACACTGCAGAACTTATACGAGCTGGGCTGGATGAATTGGCTACTGGCAGCTTGAAGCTTGAAGCACGCATCACTGAGTATAATGTATGTAGGTGAGATGGAATATGATCGTAATACAAACGAGATCAAAAGACTAAGAGAACAAGATGTATTTAACGCTTGCCTTGGATCAATGCTTGTTTTATTTGTGCAGCAACCTTTGCATTTGCACGCTCTACTCGCCCTTCTCTGTCTCATCACTCCTTAGTTCTCCTGGGGAGGCCTACGAGTTGTGATATCACGACATGGGGGTTGAAAATGTGCGGGGTTTGCGGGAACGATTGGATGAGAAAAAGTGCCCTTCAGCCGTAGATGCACCATTACAAAAGAGGCAAAGAGGCAATGAGACTGAGAAATGCGAGGGGGGAGGGAGTGAGCCTGGTTTGTTTGCATATCACCTTGATCCTCTCCCTGTACTTTGTACTTGGTTAAGCCTCGACCTGAACTACACCATGGACAACAAGCAAATCCTCAACTTGAAAGATCACATCAATAGTAGGCACAATAATACCAAACCTCTCAAAACCACCGTCTCTCTCGAATCTTTCGAATTGGTCGAATCTCCCGGATCAGTTGAATCCCTCGGATCAACCGAATCTCTCGAAACCCTCGAAACCATCCCTGATGGAACACTCCTGGGAGACACTTTCTTGGTTCAAAGCAAGGTTGATCCAGTGTATCATGCAGATGTCTACGATGTGAAGCCTTTGGAAGGCTCCGGTTTAGACATGACAGTCAGCTACCAAGCCCGCGCTTTTCGTCTTGAAGGCTTGCCACCAATGGTCAAGGCACGCAGGTACCGCTGTATCAAACGTTTATCTGGCAGATCAGTTCTTCGGATCAAATGGGAAAGCCTCCACGTGGTTGTGTATAAAACAAACGGCCCAGGTCATGCTGGAGATGGGACGCAAGCTCAAGAGGAGCCCCAGGTACCCGTTGGCTCATCGCCATCTACTACATCTGGGCCTCCCAGAAAGCCCAGGAAAAAGACAACCAGACAAGGAGAGTCTGACAGAGCAAGACAGCAGTCTCGTCGACAGAGAAATCGCCAACACCGCAAACAGCAGGATAAGGGCCCAGAAGAAGAGCCCAAGCATTCTGATATACCTCCTGTTCAACTTGAAGACGATTATGGGCCGACGACTCTCATCGAAGTGGACGCGGACGAGTTCACCGTCTTCCAAATGCTCCACCTCATGACTGATGACGCCGGTCGTCAACAACTCTCAGAGAAAGGCAGGCTAGCGTTTGAGGAATACCTGGCAGCGATGGACAAGGAAGTCGACCTTGGCGATGAAGACGCTCTGACCGACCTCATTCGCATCAAAGAGCGAGAAATAGTCTTCTTGTGTCGACAAAAGAGCAAGTTCAAGCCAATTGTGAAGAACTGGACAAGATACTATGAAAAAGTTCACCTTCGACAGATGCGCGACATGCGTTGGCTGCTCAACGGCTACACGGCGAACAACATAGACGCACCATTTCGAGAGCAAGTGGTCTTTCAGACTCGCTACAAGATTCTCAAGTCTGGCTTTGAGGCACTGCCTGATCTGATCTCCGAGTCTGAGAACAGGGTGCGGTTACTGCAGGACAAGTTAGCCTCAGCCCGCCAGGCCAGAGAAGAACGAGAGTTGAAACTAGTGGCCAAGCAGGAGCCCAAGAGATTGGCGAAAAAGGTCAAGAACTACCAGAAGTGGATTCATGAAGTGATCCCCGGGTTACCACCCTACGGGGACGTTGTGAAGGAGCTTGAGGCTATGGAAGAGCAGTACAGGAGAGTGAGCGGGTGAGCAGCTCACGCGTGAACTTTTTTATTGACACAGCTTTACCCGAGCAAAGAAGATGAAGAGCTCCCACAATACTAGCTACAGAAAACAGTTGACGAGCGTTGTTTTGGAGTTTTATGGCGCCAAGTTGACGGGAACCCCGTAGCTACACAAGGTTAGAACGATGTAATGAGAGCAAGATCACGATATGTCACACAGATATGGCGATGATTGTAAATTGAATGTATGCATATACGAGGAAGAAGAGAAATAAACGCAGTCATCCTTGGTGTCCGTGCTGAGGGCGTCCAAAGTAGTGGTACCCTCCATGCCGGTCCATAGGTAGCTTTGTGTCCATTGATGATGATGTTCATCATGTTGATATCCAATGTACGTATAGGTGCCCAAGCTGGGCACCAGGTCGTGGATTCCATGTTCAAGTGCTGAAAAAGCAAACTTGGTTGCATGTTGTGTATCTTGTTGGTGTAGACGTAAGAAGAATATAATAAGAAAATATAACCCGCAAGAAGTCTCACTTCTTGGTTCTTTCTGGTTCCTGAAATGGTTGTCGGTTCAGCTACTGGCGAGGGACTTGCCTGGGTCTTCACGACCTCATGCCCATCTCTCGTGTGTGTGGGAGAGAGAGGGCTACCCGCTGGCAGGCGAAGTGTTCCGGTCCAGACTGGCTGATGTTGATCATTCAACGAATTACAAATAGGTTCGACTCGCCACGCCCAGCCGAGACCCCTTCTCATTCCTTCTATCACGCTGACCAGGTAGACGATGATCGACTACGTGAGATGGCTGATCCAACGGGGGACGCAAACCGTACAACACGCAGTCATTCATCGTCGCTTCTCAAATTCGTCCTCTTCTCGGTTGCTGATTAGTAGTTCTCTGCTTGGTACTCAACCATTCTTGGGTCGACCTGGAGCTCGTGACTTGTCACATCTCTCGACGTGGCCAGACCAGGCCGCATAGCTCTCGACAGAATATCCACACAAGCACGCGTACAGGCGAGAGCCGCCACTGCACTTGGGGGATTTGACATGTGCTCGAAGGCGATCGGGTCGTAGGAATTGCTTGCCGCAACGACATCGGTATCTCTCTAGCGAATGGGCCGAACTCCTCAAGTGCCGTTCGAAATCGACGCGGCGGGCGAATGGCTTGTGGTTTTGTCCGCAATGATACGGCTTTGAGGCGTCACGAGGTGCTTGGCTATGCGAGTCCTTGTAGTGATCACTGAGTTGTTAGAGCATGTTGGGCCAGTGCTTGGGAAGCGAGCACGTACGCAAGGATAGATATGTTGTTGAAAGCCACAGAGCACTGCTCGCAACTGTAGCGCGGCTGCGACTGTTGCGGAGTGGCTGGGTGGCTATTGCTCGCAAGTGTTGACGGAGACTGTGACGCATTGTAGAGCGTCTGTGGAGAGTACGACGTCGTTTGTCGAGCATGGTCGGGTTGATTGACAGGTGGTGTTTGAGGAGAAGCAGCAGCAGACTGACAAGTTAACAGAGCATGAGGAGAGTCATGGCCCTCAAGATAGACAAGCGATACGTCGCATTCGGCAACACTTGACGATGGATCGAACAAAGCGTCGCTCGGTTTGGAGGTCTCTGACTCGTCATCGAGATGGGCTGTGATGGAAGGGATGATGTAGAGATCCCAGCATAAGCAGTGGTCGTCGGACCTGCAATGCTCTAGGTGATGATCATAATGGGCACTCTGTATGTTGAGAGCGCCGGGATGTCCGGCGCCTCAACTACAGGGTTAGAGGGTGAGATGAATGGATGGCGTTAGCTCATGAGAGCATCGAGGAGGGTCTTGGACGGCCGATGCTGTGGGACAGGGACTTTTGTCAGTACAAGGACGTCCTGGTGTTGACTGTTGACAGTAGAGCAAGATGGACGAGTACACTTAGCGGCAGTCAGGGAGGAGGGTTTCGCGGCCCAGGCGTAGCTGGTTGCAGCAAAAGAAGCACCGAGCTCGCATGAATGCGAAGTTGAGAAGAAGAAGAGAAAAAGGAATCAGGCTGCGAGGGCGGCCCAAGGTCTAGTCTATTACCTGCGTTCAGCTCGAGGTGCCAGCTGCCCATGTCAGTCAGCACAAGCACAACCCTCTAGGCTTAGACTTATCGAGCCACCTCCTCCGCACCCGGTGGCTGATGAAATCTCGAGGGCACGTTTTCTGATTTGCCGTCTCTCTATTGCCAGCCACTACCCTCCTGTACAGAAACAGGATTGATCTCATGGGCACGTTTTCTAGCCCTTTCATTCGTCCGCGGCACTTGTCTATACGTTCCTAGTTAGTACCTTGCTTGTTCCCAAGAGTCTTGTCCAAGAGTGGAATTAGCATGCCCAAGAACGCGGCTGGCAGGTAGTTATCTGATTGTCTATGCCATACTGCGTTTCATTCATGCAATGCCACGAGGACAAAGGCGTAGACCATGTCGGTATGGCCACTTTTTCTGATTTGCTGTCTGCCGTTACTAATCCTCCGATGCAGGGTTGATATCGAGGGCACGTTTTCTCATTCGATGACTTTGCACCCTGGCATAGCGTATCTGAGATACCATCCCGGGACTTGGGGGTGCTTTGACAGTCCTCAACGGGTAGAAGCCGTTGCAATTCGCTTACGCCATAGGAATTTGACAAGAGGAGGGGGGGCCGGTGCCGAGATGGGCACTTTTCTTGCGTGGTTGGACTACTATAGGCATGTTAACATGAACAAGCTTGGTGTTTTGAAACATGTCCTCAGACAACCAATTAGAAAAGGTGCCCTCATGAAAATTCTATCAAGAGTGAGTCCTGACAAAGTTGCCCCGGTTGATGGGCATCCAATCCCGAAAAGTGCCCTCGTCGAAAAGGATGCCTTGGGTGATCATCATGGCTAGGGGAATATACAGATCACGTGGATGATACAGCTTTACTTTGTTGACGTTTGGAAGATCCTGGCCGTAGTAATTCTCAACAGCGAATACTTAAAGGGGCATAGGGACGTGTTGATGGCCTTTCCATTTCACCATAGCTCATCATATTTCCATTGCTGTTTTCACAAGGCGTATTGATACCCCCTCGCGACACTACCAGATACTTGATATCCAAGAACGCTTTAAAGATGGACAAGTCAACCAAGAAGGGTAAGCCCATATCCAGCTCTTAGATGTTATCCCTTGCTGACTAGTCAACAGTCACACCTGTACACAGCATCACAAGCTACCAGATGCTTCAGTGGGCCACGGCAGATGGAAAATCGGATCCTTGGAGTTCAGTCTCAAGCATGGCTGGTTTTCAAAAGGCCGATATCACACGCAACATGGACTATCGAGCGCAAAGCCAGAGTGTTGAGGCAACGGCGGGCTCATTTATTGGTCAGAAAGAGGCTTGATACGTCTAAGATGCGTCTCCCAAACATTATAGTAAATTAAATTCAATACCCAAATAATTTGGACAGACCTACCCCTAGTACAGATGCATATTTGTATAGGCGTATGAAGGATCATATAGTTGAAGGTTGAGGTTTTAATCTATATCGGCATCTATCATCCTCCAGTACTACAATAACCCCATATCGCTGGCGTATACAACGTCCCTATGTTTCAAGTCTCCCTTTAAGCAGCTACGTCTGAGAAAATTCAAATAAAGTTTGTTGTATACTTTCTTGATTACACGGGACTGGTTCACTTAGTAAAGTCGAGATAATCAAAATGTGTAACGGCAGGCTTTTACAATCCTGAACTCGCACACCTGGACTGTGATCCTCAGACAGAGGTCAAATATATATAGACATACATATATGTGTATGTATATATACGTGTATTTACAACATGAAGTCATCTTTGAAGCTCCGAGTCAGGGGCGTATGGGCAGAGAAAAGGCACATCTACCAGGTACCCGCTCTAATGACAAGCCAAAGCGAGGATGTATTAGCCAAAATTGATGCATTCTTTGAGTTTCATGTGTACTAGGAGGGCTCTCGATGAGCTTAGACTTTATCTAGTACAATCTAAGGCGTTGACACGAGGTGCACCCCCTGAAACAACCATGGGCCGGCCACCACCCTGGTAAAACACGTTTCCGGGCCTGTCATCTGAATTGTTCCAAACCCTCCGAAACAGCCTGGGCGCTAACTCGTCGTACGACATCTCCATGGCTGCAGTTCCCCATTCGGTTGAGACTTTACTGCTAGGATATCGAAACACGACATAGAATCCACATACACATAGCAAAACGAATCAAGAACCGCCGGACTAGGTGAAAGCGTCGGAGATCTGTTTCTGGATCGGCGGTAAATCCTAAAAGGTAACCTTGGGATCGACTATGAAACCGTTTACAGCAGTATCTTGATTTGAATCATTCGATGTGCTGTCGGGAATAGCAGGGATGGGAATTCCGATGACCAATCCTGGAAGTAAATCCTGACAAACTAACGATGGGAGAATCTAGATAAAATGCTTTCATGTTGGTGAAAGAAGAATGCTTGTATAGGAACATCAAGTAGGGTCACAGGAAGTAACAGACTGAGAGCAAAGTCGGACAATTTATCGTAGATTCGCGCGTATCCTTGCGAATATGCCACAGCATAACCGATGTTATTACTTTCCGCATGAACTAAAGACATGACCATCTCGCTAAATGTCATATTAGGTCTTCCAATTACCTTTTTCGTCTTGAATCGTAGGCGAGTATATCCACTCCAAGGTTTGACATTCGACCCGCTGATGGCCTCTTGTCTATAAAGGCCGGCGTTTAAGATACCCCTTCACACAGCCTCCCCTCTGCTTTGAGACAGGGACGGTAGCAAACATTCAGAATAATAGCTCACGATACTGAGCGGAGATTGACTCAAAAATGTATATAAAACACAGGGTCTTCTCTCCTCGTATATAGCTTTTCTAAATCAGCCTCAAATTCAGCCAGCACCAGCAAGCTTTCTTCTCTCCAAGGTCCTAGTGATCGACTTAGTTTTCTTCTCTTCTTTCTCATCCTTGTGCTGGCACTTTTGAATTCCATTCTTTCCTTTAAATTTACAATGCATTCTTTCAGTCTTCTCTTCTTTTCATCGTCTCTCGTTGCTTTGGCCCGAGGTCATGCGGTCATCCTCAACGCCCAGGGACTTGACGGATCTCCTGCCAGTGTAGGCTTTCAAGGCATGCGTGACAGCTTTACTCTTGGATAAGATTAGGGTGTTGACAAGAAACTCAGTGGACCTCGAGATTGCCCGTAACTGCACAACCATCAACCCGTGCCAGCAGGATGCGACTCTCATCCGTGACGCTGAGATCCAGGCGAATGTTGTCAACCAATGCGGTCGAACCGAGCTGTCTGGCAACATCGATGTTGGTGAGAATACCGAAAATGCTCTCGCAGCTGGTGCTGTCACTCAAGTCGAGGCCGGGAGTGAGATTACTGTTACGATTCATCAAGTCAACGCGGACGGTGCTGGCCCGTACGTATGTGACCTCGATGAGAGTAGTAATGCGAATGAAATCTCGCAGGTGGGTTTTCGGTTTCTGTCTTTATGTGTACCCAACAGCCTGATCCGAGGCGTAGAACTTGACTGTGACGAACAACGTCCCTGGCGTCAACGGCCTCTCTCAAGCCAAGGAGCAGGCATTCAACATCACTGTCAAGATGCCAGACGATCTAAACTGTTTTGGAGGTAAGCATGCTGCAGCTTGTTGCAATCACATCCCTAACATCATCAAGCATCGACTGGCAATATCTGTACCGTGCGTTGTCGTAACAATGCCCTGGCTGGGCCTTTCGGCGGCTGTTTCGCTGTTCAGCAGGTCGACACCGAGGAAAAGACCAACTCGGCGCAAACTATTACCACTGCCAAAAGTCTGAAGGATGTTCAAGATCAGGTCGCGCAGAATCAAGCAGACTTCCCGGACGCTGTGCAAGCAAACCAAAATGCAGGTTCTGAGCAAGCCGAGCAGAACCGTGCTGCCGTTGATGCCATTCTTGGTGCCACCATTGTGACCTCGGCGTTCCCTCAAGAAACACCCAGTGTTGCTCTTGGACTTCAGCCAGCTGCTACGCCTTCTGGAGCTCCCAGTAACGTTGATGGAAATACGGATCAAGATCAAGACCAAGGTCGGGATGATGGAGGCAACAACCAAGGCAATGAGAGCGGCCAAGACAACCAAGATGGCAGAGGTAACGATGGGGGTAACAACGAGCAAAATGATGGAACCGGCGGCAACAATGATAATAATCAGGAAAACCGAGGTCGCTTTGGAGGCAACCCAGGCAATCGATTCGGCGGCGGCGGCTTTGAAGGCTTCGGCAACTTTGGAGGAAACGCCAAACGAGCTGTATCCAACTTGAGATGGGCCAAGCGACTTTTCAATACTGAAGAGACAAACTAGTTATTCACTGAATGGGCTGAAGCATGTCAAGAAAGTAGACTAGGAGTGGGAGGGCAAGATAGACTAGACGTTAGAAATGGTGGAAGAAACACTAAGAAAACATTGCCATATATGTTGATGACATGTTTCGTGCCGAGAAATACTGAAAAGATATGTAAAAGAATATTGCAATATTTATTCCAGTCTTTTGTAGGTTCCATTGCTTTGCTCACAGCCCAAGCACTCTCTAGTCAGATACTCTAGGTTGTTTGAGTATCTAAGTTCTGTCGTATGAGACGTTTACCTCCATAGTTTTCCTAATATGAGCTGGAGACTGAGGATGGGTCAAACCACCAGAAGGGCCGGCACCGCTCGGGTCATCCGAAGCTCCACGATGCTCTTTGAGAATGCTTTTATCACTCTGATTATCTGAAGCTTGCTCGGGGCGAGCTTCGGTCTCGATAAGGGCAGTCCACTGGCCGGCTTTGTTCTTAGGCACGAACAAGATATTGTTCGGCAGGTTCTTGAGCCGGTGTGAGTTCTCGCTCGATTTCGCCGTCGACGGGAAGACAACGCGCAGCATGGGTCGCAGACAAGGTATGCAAGCGGCGATGATGATGAGAGCGTTCTCGGCGCAAGCTGTCAGAAGAAGCTCACCGACGTCGTATGTCGGATCAATGCTCGTGGCGTTGGCCTTGAGTTTGGTGCACTTGATGACTGCAATGGCGCCGGCACTGTTTAGCACAAACATATTAGCACAATCGACCAAGCCGAGCAGGACTGTTACTTGCAAGACACCGAGACTCATAGCAAAGGCTACACTAAGCTTTTCTTTCTTCTTCATATTGAGGTTCCACAGCATTGCCCAGGGAAGGAGGGCGAGGACAAAGTCAGTGGCAGTAGAATACGCTCGAGTTAGGTTAGCATTGTGCTGGGCTTGTCTTTGTAAGCCAACTCACCTCCTATAAAGTACATGACGCCGAGGTACACGTTGGGATGCCAGCACTCGCTAGCAATAGCAGGGTTCCACGTCGTCCTCGGGTCTTTGCAACGCACAAAGATGATGAGGGAGATGAGGATATGCAAGGTGAGCATAGAGACAACGACAAACCAGAGAAATACGTGAATGTAGCGCTGTGCAGCCAAACGCATCAGGCTGATGGAAAAGGAGGTTTTGCCCAGGGCGCACGACATGACGACAAAGGGCTGCGACACTTGGCCCAGGAGTGCGATGGGGACTGCATTCTGAGGGACGTTTGCAACCACCCACTCGAGATGTCGGCCGAGACCCTTTTCAACAGCGGCTTCGATGATGGCGCCATATATAATGAGGAGGATCTGTTGTTGTCGAGAAAGCTCTAGTTAGTGTTTCTGCGAGCTGCGGCTCGAGGTCAGGGGTCATCACCAAAGCAAAGACGATAACCCAGTCGTCGAGACCAAACACTTTACGGACAAAGAGTCTGGTGTAGACCCTGAGAGACACAAAGATGAAGGGTAAAATGACGGAAAGCCAAGTCACTGAGCGAATGACGGGGCTTCGACTCTCGGCAAGATATTCCGAAGAGGGCGGCGGTTCCGATGCCATTGTCGAGATGAATCTCTGGTGTTGAGTACCTATTCGTGTTTCATTGGAACTCTGCTTATTTGAGCGGCCTTGGATGACTTGTATGAACGAAAGAGAGCATCGGCCATCTACCAAGGAAGAAACCAGGGAGGGCAAAATGACTAAGTAACATAGGGTGAAGCAACTTTGGGTATCCAGAAACATAGCCTTGTTTTCCCCAGCCATAACGCACACAGGAAGAGATCAGAGGAGGGATTGTACATGATGCCCTGGAAACCAAAGTAAAATGCCGGGGAAAGACTCGACAAGGGATTGACCACGCACTGCCGCGTGGTTGAAAAAAGCAAGCAAAAGCGTAACGTCCAAGTGGCCAACCGAGCTATAGAGCAACCAACAGTAAGTGACACGAGTATACACATTGGCCAGAATACGAGAGGAGAGAGAATTACATAGCGTACAACAAGGATCTCAACCCCATCCTGGCATTGAGCGTTAAACGAGGTAGATCTTGTGAGTGGTCATTTGAGGACTCGACAATGCTCAGTCGTCAGTTTGCTATACTGACAAGACAAGGTCTATTGAACGCATTGTCCCCAAACAATGTACAAACAGGTTGAGTACAGTACCCAATCATGGAATGGATAAAACGAGCTAATGTACGGATATCACTGTCCTCTAACAAACGTGCTTGTCGTCCTTCCCTCTGCACTTGTTGTTTGCTATAGACCCGGGCTATTTCGATAATGCTTATTTTGTGAATCTGACAGATCGACTAGGTCGTTATGCACGGTGTGATAGTACCGTCATCTCCTGCAGATACTTGGCCTTTGAATAAAGTAGAGCCCTTCTGAGATTGTCTGAGAAACGTCAACATTATCTCGGCCATCCTTTGTTTCCTATCAACCAGTGGTTTTCTAACCAAATACTTACCGAGGGCCCAACTCAAGACGGCATTATCAGCTGGGCAACGAGTGAGTCCGATAAGACGTGAGGCAAGAGAAATCAATTCTTGGGTGGCTGAGCGGTAGTCTAGACTTGCTTATATCATGTTTAGTTATTGCCAGCATCTCGCTCCTCTTTTCTCTTCTCTTCTCGATCTTGGGAGATCAGCTTCCAGTGACAAGGGTTCAGCCCGTCAAAGTAGCATTCTCTCCAGGTACTGTAAGCTAAGCAAACTTCAAGTTTGTGCATCCAACATCCCCCTCCTGTCCTGTTATCTCTTTCTTGCTCGGCTGCACAGCTCAGTTCCAGGCAAACAGCAATAACCCCAGTTAGTTTGCCCGACCCCTGGCTGAATACCGTTACATGTGGATACACATGATGCGTTCTCTCCAACGACCGACCTGGAGATGACCAGCATGAGAAACCTATCACTTTTCTCTTTGCAGATCATAAACGGTTGCGGAGTAGGGGGCATTATCTGCATGCTCTATCACACACCATGGCCACCGACGAAAAAGCAATATGAAACTCGTTCGGTTCCGCACTCTGCATGCAGTTTCTCTGTTCTCCTCGGCTAGATTAAAAACCATGATATCTCACCTGTGCATTCTGCATGTGTCCAAGGTTGATGCCTGATCTTTGCATCTATCTGAAGCCTTCTCTGTGGATCATGTCTCTCTTCAACATGTCTTGGAGCCATGCTCTCTATGCCGGTATTGCTTTTGTTGTCGCCAGAATCTTTTACGAGTTCTTCTCGTCACCACTCAGACACTTCCCCGGCCCTCTTTTCTCCAAATTTACAGACTTTTATCGGGCCCATCTCACCAAGCAAGGCCATGTCGACGGGCATATTCGTGCATGGCACCAGAAATGGGGCTCTGCCGTGCGTGTCGGACCCAATACCGTCAGTATAAGTGACCCAGATCTCATCCGGGTCATCTATACAACCCGCGACCCCTGGCGTAAAGTAAGCATCCCCGGAATAACCACAGCCAGGTAGCACATGTTTGCCTTATGCAGCCCAACGGAGACAGACAAGCTGGTGAAGGAAAATGAGTGTCTGACTTGACTAGAGTAACATGTACCGCCCCAATGATGTCGTTGTCAACGGTCAACGCATTCAAAACATCTTCAATACGGCGGATGAGGACTTTCATACCAAGTATACCAAGCCCATCAGAGGCTTCTGGACACTCTCTAAAATAGTGGAAGCTGAGCCGATCATGGACGAAACTTTGAGGGAGCTGATGACCCATCTCGACAGTCGCTTCGCCAGCACCGGAAACGTTTGCATGATGGACGAGTGGGTGTCGTACTACGCCTGGGACGCAGCGGCCAACATCAGTTTTGGGCGGCACTACGGCTTCATGGAGCAGGGCGGTGATGTCGAGAACATCATTGCCGAGAGCACAGCGGGGTTAAAGTACTTTGCACCAGTCAGCCAGATCCCATGGCTTGATCAGTGGTTGGATAAGAACCCAATCTGGCGTATCGGTCCCCGTCCGCTGGTTAAAGGAGTCGAGTATACCATCAAGATCCTCACCGAGTACCAGCAGCAGGTGGCCTCTGGTGCATGCAAGCGCAAGCCGGTGGATTTGTTTATTGACAAGTACAGCAGTCTCAAAGAAACCGTGGACTTTGTGGACGACGATCAGGTCCTACATTGGTTGATGCTCAACGTGTTGGCAGGTGGTGATTCCATGGCTGGTGCTATGCGCTCTCCCGCTTACCACATGGTCAAGAACCCGGCTGTACACAAGAAGCTGGTTGCTGAGCTTCGTGCTGCGGACTTGACTCTGCCTGTCCCACGGTGGAAGGAGATCAGCCAGCTCCCCTACTTTGACGCCGCCATGCGGGAGGCTATGCGAATCTCACCCGGTCTCGGTCTGATTCTCGAGCGCGAGGTGCCCCCGGGTGGACTCCAGCTGACGGATGGCCGCTTCATTCCTGCTGGAACCAAGGTTGGCATCAACCCTTGCGTTGTTACTCGTGATGCTGGCGTCTTTGGCGAGGACGTTGACATGTTCCGACCCGAGAGATGGCTGCGTGATGAGGACGAGACAGAGCAGGCGCATACTCGACGTGTGCTACGTATGCATGAGTGTGCTGAGTTGATGTTTGGTCATGGATCCCGCGTATGTATGGGGAAACATATGGCCAAGATCGAGATGTACAAGATGTTCGCGACGTTGTATGTAAACTATGATGTGAGTATCGCCCCAGTGACATGGCACTCACCTGGACTTGTGCTTATGAAAAACGTCTAGGTTCAAATTACGGATCTGAGTCATGAGTGGAAGTATGAAAACAACTGGTTTATGTATCACAGCGACATTCCTTGCACTATGACTCGCCACCAAAGAGCATAGGACCGAAGTACCAATGCATGGAATAGTCTTGATAGGTGTGGTATGGGGGTTATATATTTCTAATAACAAATCTCAACGAGCCGTAATCCACCAACAGTCGCTTTGTATCAAACTGTTCATCTTGATAGTCGTGATTGTGATGAGGCGCTGTTTAAAACGGTTGATCTCTATTCCCGAATATATGAGGCGACTCTACCACATGATATAAAGTGAAACTTGTACAACATAGATGACATCTTTCTATCAGAATGGAGGAAATTTTTACTTTACAAACTATCTAACCGTTTAATTTCCTACATCCATTAATCATACATCAACACCATATCCCCATACCGCTTTCAATGCAGCACATACTTGTTCAACTCTCTCTTCCCAGCCTGCCACTGCTCAACAGCCTTCCCCTGCATATACCCATCGATAAACACGTCCCCAACGAACCGATACTCGCCTTGCGTCCCCTCTGCTCGCAAAAGCACAGGCGTTGAGCAGCCCAGAGGGATAACGACAATGTCACCAGAAAGCATGAACCCTGTGCCCATGCCAATTCGACGCTTCTGTGTGACGCAAAAGCATCTCCCCATCATGCGATCGCCAAAGTTGGTCTGGATGAAATGCCGTCGCACTTCGGGCTTCACATCTCCCTCAATGACGAGATGGTCGAGCAACTTGTCATCCAGAGGCAGATGCGGTAGACGATCGCGAAAGAGGTTGGCAAACACGTGGTAGCAGAGTGTTAGCCAGCGACGTCTATTGCACTTGGAAGGGATTTGGCCAAGGCAAAGTGTTGCTGCAAAGCACTCCTCGGCCAACTGCTTATCATTCTCGGGCCTGTCTTCGATATGCTGCAGAAGTATTGCCCTCCAGTGCAGAAAGGCCATGAGATAGTCGCCCAGGTTGCACAGGGTTTCCACGGCGACACCTTTGCTCCAGATGGCATCGATTTCGATGCCAGAAATCTCGAGTCGGTTCAAACGCTCGTCACGAAACTTGCAGATGGCCTTGCTAGAGCCTGCCGCGGAGAAGCCATATTTGGATCCCAAGGCCGTTGTTTGAGGAACATGGGACCAATCCGGGACAAACGAGGGCAGGTTGATAGAGCTGGTGTGGACGGGAAAGTGTATCGCCTCGCAGATGACGTCTAGCTTCTCTGTGGTCTTGAGCAGAAAGTCTACAACTTCTATATACACGTCCCTAACAGAGAGGTTGTAGTCGGCGTGGAACTCGCTGCGAACAGCTCCCGGTAACACACCAAGAATGCCGTAGAGCTTGTCCCTAGGATCGGAGGCAAGTTTTCTACGACAGGCTCTCAAGACTTGGAGAAGAACTTCTTCTCCTTCGGTCTTGTAAGATGCAATGTCGGGAAGACTGCTAGGTCCTTGGTAGATCAAAGTCTGGGCATAGCTGAACTGCTCCGGAGACATGGCTAGCCGCCTTCTTTCGGGATCATTACTAGCAAAGTTGAGTTCACCGCGACGCTGACCGAAGATGATGGACGCATATTGATATGCTGACCATGGCAGCTTGGTCGGTCCACAGTAGATGGTGATGGTTTTGGCGTTGAAGACTTCTTGAACAACCCACAGCCGTCTCCAGTAGTCCCTTGCAAAGAGCGACACTACAGCCAAAAGGTCGCCGTTCGCGTTTCCAGAAGCCAAGAGGCGAGAGATGTGATCATTTGGACTGTCTGGGGCTGACATCTTCTCTAGAAACTCAACCGCCTTTGTGCTGTCGTTCTCCTCGGGGCCCAGCCAAATCGCCACCGACTCTGCTTGCGAGTAAATAACAGGCATGAGCTGAACCTGCTGGCTCCGCTCGTCTCTGTCCTTTTGGTTGATGGACAGGGCATCTACCCATACCAAAACAGACTCTTGTCTTTGGCGAAGGGCTTGAAGAGCACCATGAAGACTGACGGGAACACGGATGAGAACACCATCTACTTCAATTCTGCGACTATCGCCTATATCTCCCCACGTATAAGAGACGGCAACATAAGGAAGAGCTTCCTCGTAGCGGGCGTGGATGATTTCACACTTGATCATCGTTTTTCTCTCTGGTAGGATTCTGACCAGCCTGATCGAGTCCTGCTCCACGGGTCTGTACTGGTACGCCCTCTCGTCAAGGTTAGATGAGCTAGACACCCAGCTTTCCCTGGATAGATCTGTAGTGCTAACCGCAAGATTCGTATCTCTGGTGTCTTGGGTCTTGTCCTTTGCGTCTTGTACGTCAAGACTAGGACCAAGTGCCGCCTTCTGAGTTTCGGCCTCTGGTGTATCGACTTTTGGGCTGTCGATCTCTGGAGTTTCCCGTATTTCTGGCATGGCAAGCTCTGTATGCCAAGATCCAGGACGAGGCTGCTCATCTTGAGCCGGAAGGCCATTGTCATCGGTTCTAGAGTTATCAACCCTGTCACCTAGCCACGGCTTGAAAGCCTGCACGAGAGTCGGAGATGGCACCCAATGTTGTTCTGCTGAGACCTCATTTAGACCGATTTCAGGAACTCGAGGAGCTCGCGAAAGAGAATGATCCGAGTTCGTCACCTGATTCTTGACCTCGACCGGCTCGACGGGCTTTTTGCGATTCCAAATCGAAGACAGACGATTGAAGCCAGATTTTGGCGATGCCTTGTCAGGCTTTTGCGTATTTGTCATACTTGGCGAGCCTCTTGATTATGCCAACTCTTTGGAAAAGTGTTTCTTAAAAGTTGTGAAAAGGGCGCGTCTACCTCCAAAGCCTCGGCTGCCTTGCTGTCAGCGTGCGGCTGAAATCCCACCCTATCATGACTAGTGAAAATGACCAGGCCCAAATGAAGGATAGCGTGTACGACGACAAGAACCTGGTTTCTTGTCTCATTAACAATAGTTGGTTTCTTGGTAGGTATACAATCATGTTTGAGCATGTTGAAGTTGGTGGGAAGACGAAGAAATGGGACACTTGATCAGGGTTTCAAAGTATCACAGACTATGGATACTAACTAGCTTTGATTTAGTATCCTATTTGATGGTATTGATAAGTGATACTAGTAAAAAACTAAGTGCCTGTTAGGAAATTCACCGTGGTGATCGAGTCCATGGTGATCAAGTCCATGATATCTACACAGCGTATACATAGCTTTCTGGCCCTTTAATGAGACACCATTGTGATCTGTCCGGTCTACAAGTTTATTGTCTCGTAATGCTTTGCAAACAGATCTGTCATGTCCTACATCTCAGGTTGATACAAATAACCATCTACATCCAATTGTTCTGCCAAATCCAACAGCTCTCCTGGTGTCAGCCCAGCCATGGCATTAGCCGCAAAGAGATCCCATCCCGTTTCACTCGGAACATGTCCTTGTAATTCCGAGTTATCATTTTCGTATTCTTTACCGTCATCGCCAATATCCGCAGCAAGCTCAGGGGTGACGATATTGCTCGCTGGAGTGAGAGCAGACAGCTTTTGCTCCAACTGCTCGAGCTCTACCTTTCGGAGAGGAGCAATAAGACTCCCCTTGGCGATAAGAATATCAAAGACATAGGTGACGTCGTCACGCCAAGAGTGGTCTGAGAGAAGCGATGGGCAAATGACGGGAACGAGATGGAGAAGGAAAGCAGAAGAGGAGGCGTATTCGATTTGAAAGGGCAGAAATGCCTCTGTAGTTCGTTCTCAGTTCACCTTCTATCCCCAGAAGCTGGCTCAAAACTCACCGATGAGGTCTTCGTCTGCCAAAGCACGTAGCGTCTTGAGGATTATCTGAGCAGAACTGACGCATGACTGTATCAGAGATGCAACAGGGGGCGACAACGACAGGCCATGGGTGACCTGCGTCTTGGACTGTTCAATATGCATATGTAGGGCACACATGATCTGCGGTCGTGTCGTAAGAACCACACACTAGACCAGACGTGAGCTGGTATTCCAAGCTGCCGTTCTTTGACTTACATGATGATATTGCAGCAGTAATCGGGTTGATATCCGTGAAGCTTTGCTGATTGAATCGCGGAAATGATTGTTGATGATGTTGTTGAGGTCTCGGTTCAACTCTGCCAGGCGTCTGAGGATAGACTGCGTATCTCTGAAAAGAGAGCTATCGTACTCTTTTCCTACTCCATACACAGCTATTATCTAATCAGCAACGCTATAAATAAGAAAGAGAATGATTTCAACCAACTTCCCAAAAGCCGTGCTATGAGACGGGCCAGTTGAACGTGAAGAGTCAGGCTAAGAGAGCTCAAGGAATCATCGGCCTGAGAAGGCAGCTTGTTGGTGATATCTTCATCCCTGATAGCGCTAGTGGCGCCTATGAGAGCAGCAAACTCCTGGTCTAGCATGTAAACGACCCAGAATACTATATGGCATCTCTTGGAATGCTGCGCGCCCACGGCTTCTTCTGGCATGTGTCTGTGAAACCCAGACAAGACGCAGATACGAAGTGCTTGTCCAATCTATGGGTAATTGTGTCAACCACTAGTAAGAAAACATTGAACAACTACTCACATGTTGATACGCTGCCACCCTCATATCAATAGACTGGAAATAAATAGCCGCAAGAGTAAGTGCCTGGGCTGAGAGAACAGGATCTAGAGCGATGCCGGCTAGTTCTGGCATCAGGGGCATCGCTCTAGCAGCATATTGGTGTCCTGAGGGACTTGCATCGAGATTCTTTCCTCCTAGGAATGCTTTTCCGAATGCTATCATGAGTAGGTACTGCGCATACCACAACTTGCACGATGCTGCTTTGGCGGGGGCATCTTGGTACAGCTCCTTGACGTTCTGGAGAAACTCGGCCTCGTCAATGAGAGATGCCAGAGGTCCAAGGTAGAATCTGGCTGTTTGAACTAGGAAAAAGGCATAGTCTGAGGGAGGCAGATTTGAGACGTCAGGTTGCTCATCTGGCATACGTGGTCGCCACTGTAGTCGGAAGGCGACTCCGTCGAGATGCCAAGGTAGAGGCTCATTGTTTGCTTCGGGAAGATGCTTGCCTAAGAGGGCCAGGACTCGTCTACAGAAGGCCCATGAAGAAGCAGGGCCCATGTACCCTGTCATATGGCGTGAGTATAAGCGGGAAAATAAGGGGGGGTGAGAGGGTGAGAGACTTACAGTATCGTCCCAAGGCATGGCCAAATACGTAGTCATTATCAACGAGAGGATTCTGTCGAAAGGCGGGCTCAAGCACGTCGTTGTTCAGCTCTTCTCCTTGGTTATTGTCATCATCTTGAGGTGTTCCAAGAGCGAGGCCTTTTGAATCAGCACCAAAGCCAATGTTGATGGAAGGGGTACTCACCCTCGTCCGCTTCCGAAAGCACCGGTGCGTCTGGCGCAATAGGCAATGCCCCATAGTCGGAGACAGAAGAGTGTCTGGTATGGGACCTCTGACGGCCGGTGCTTTCGCCAAGAGCCCCGGGGATCGGGAGGTTACCATGCCGGCTTTCTAATGCTCGGAGATAGCTGCGATGCCAAGGTGAGCCGTGGACGCGAGGACATGAGAGTGTGAAACGCAACTTGCCTCTCAGAGACTGACACCTTCTTCTCCTCGGTTTCGTATATGCATTTCTCACCCTTGCGGCCACATCTTGCACACGGCTGGGTGCCCGAGCATTTCACCTTCATAGACCGACATCGTTTACAACTTGACGACGGTTAGCTGATGATCAGATCATGTTGAGATGAGAGAGGTAGACAAACGCTTTGTTGCACTTCTTGCTTATTTTGAACTGACTCTGTTGACTGTTGGGCATATTGTAACGCGTTGCAGGGGTGGGCTATTGTGAGAGCGATTGAAAGTCGGGGAGTCGTTCCGACTTGAGCCTTTTTGACTCGAATATCACCCGGCTTTCTCTTTTCCTAATGGGGTATGTAATCGTTTTGAAAGGCTTATCAACGGCTTTAGCAAGCTTCCTACGCTACTGTATCGGATGCGGAGTTGCTGATGTCGGGACGTAACTCCGACCATCCATCACAGCCTGTCACGCATTCTACCAAGTAGCACCTTTTGAAGAAGGAGTCTGATGCTTTACAGATTATCTCATTTGCCCAAGCTCAGCCAAGTATCCTCCTTCGAAGTTCCTGTCTCATAGCATGCGCCATATGCTGCGTCCTCTCGACAGCACCACGATTCTCAACCGCTCGCCGGTAGAGGTAATTAACACGCTCCTCAACAGATCCCCAAGGCAAGCACTTGTAAATTCTGGGCGTCTCAGGAGTCGCCCTGCCTTCTTTGACGGCCTGACGGTAATCTTGAAGCAGCTTGCAGCTCAACTCGTCGGCCATACCCATGATCTGGGCGCACTTCATGGCCACGGTAGGTAACCCAGACTCCGTGCGCTGTCTATGTTTGTCAAGAGCCTTCTGTGCACTCTCGGCGTTGTGCGTAGCATCAACACAATGGTCCAGTCATCTAGCGTGGGTTGCATGGCCTGCTGTTCTGCGTCAATCCACAGCTGGCATCCTCGTCTTCTTGTTTCATGGCAAATATCGCTCAGAGCATTGTATACGAGCAAATCACCCGACTCAATCATACCCAGCGTTTCAACATTGCCCCTTTTCCACTCATCTATCATTCCGTAACACTCAGCCGGGTAATCCTCGACATCGGTCTGCGGAAGTTCCACACTAGGATCCAAGACAACATCCTTTGAGTATCCGAGAATGATGCCATGGAAGCCGAGGTTCTTTATGTATTTGACAGTGTTTTTGACCTCTGGTATGCTATTCCCAGCACAGAATTGGTTGTAAATAGTCCATTGAAGCATTCGGTTGAGAACAGGATTCTTGTCCGGGTTGAGAAACGCCGACTTGGACTGCGTGATCAGTGCAATAAATGCAAGACAAGGGCTTAGTAGCCATCGGTTTGCCATCACTGTCGTCAAAGCTACCGAGCGTAGAAGGACTCTGATAGGGATAGTGGATAGAGGCGATGGCTCCTCCGTTGGAGAGACTTGGACCTTGGGGGATGGCTTGTAGTTTGCATGTGTGATAAGCTGTCTCGTCTGTGGTTGAACGTAAAAACGGGATAATAAGGGTAACAACTGCCTCCTGACAGGGAGAGGACTTCTCCATAACATGTTGAATTGTTGCTGTATGTGCTGACTCGGCGTGTAAGAATCTACAGAGCCCTTGGTTTGTCTTGGGGAATGTTTACACCATATATCACCAACAGACATGTAACATCGTCGTTGACCTCCACCAGCCCGTCAACATCACCTGCTACAGTGTCCCGCGAATAGACCAAATCGGAAATCGTTCCCGTTACTCCTATCTTGGGGACTTGGACCAGAAGCAGCCCGATTCGGCCATTCTTCCCTACTACGTGGCGACATGCGGGGAAAGGTCACAAGAACATGATAATGCATTCACGTCGATCTTGACGACAAGTATTGAAGCCAATTGATCCGGGAAATGGAATGAGTGGAGTCTGCAGTCAAGGGAGTTTGATTGTTGTCAAGATACATATCGTCGGGAGGGTTTTCCGATCTACCATCAGATCAGGCCGAATCATAGATTACACCATATCTAGGATTTTTATTCGAATAACGACTCCATTAGTTGTTAGATTGCAGTATCTATAAGCCCAAGGCCTTTGGAAAAGTACGACCTCTGATTTTCTTTACAAGTCACTCGAGAAGGTTAAACTTATGAGAAGAAATCTACAGCTCTAGCCCTTTGAAAATGAACTCTTGAGGGTAAAGACGGAGAGATCTATTGTCTAATTAGAATCTCATGTACACCAGGGTTATAATTGCAGCTTAGTCTCATGATGGGAGCTGAGTTGCTGCTTGAGCTGGTTTACTGCCCAGTTGCAACTCGTCCATGTAAATTATCTCAAGCATAGTCTTGTCACGTATGAACAAATCGAAAAGATTTTTTAAAGGAGTGTATTAGTTGGATTTTTATCGTGCCCGACAAAATCAACGCTCTAGAGTAATAATATCAAAAAAAGATCGACCAGTCAAATGCCAAAACATGCTAAAGATACTTCCAAACAATAAACAACCCCAGATAAAAATCAACAAACGCTATGGATGCTCTATGCCTCTAATGCAACGCTATGCTCTTGTACAATCCATTACCGACAAGCAGACATGCTTGACACTAACTTCTTTACTGGGGGCAGACGGGAGTCTTTTGGCCACAAGCGTCCTTCTTGCAGCAGCCGCGGAATCCGTTGGAGCAGGACTGGAAGAAACCAGTTCCGGGAGCGCAGACGGTGGGATCGGCCTGGCGAGCGGTGACCTTGAGGGTGTTCTTGGGCTTGTAGGTACCGGTCTTGTAGTCGGGGCACCAGGTGGAACCGCAAGCATCGCCCTTGCAGCAGCCGCGGAAGCCATTGGAGCAAGACTGGAAGTAGCCGGTGTTGGGAGGGCAGACAGTAGAGTCAGACTGGCGGGCGTGGTGGTGGTTGACGGGCTCGTAAGTGCCAGTCTTGTAGTCGGGGCACCAGGAGGAGCCGCAGGCGTCGCCCTTGCAGCAGCCTCGGAAACCGTTGCTGCAAGACTGGAAGAAACCGGTACCAGGAGCGCAGACAGTAGGATCGGAGCTGGTAGACTCGGGCTTGACAGTCTTGGGCTTCTCGGTCTTGGGCTTCCAGGTCTCGGGGTGGCCCTTGGGCTCATAAGTGCCGGTCTTGTAGTCGGGGCACCAAGACGAACCACAGGCATCGCCCTTGCAGCAGCCGCGGAAGCCGTTGCTGCAAGATTGGAAGAAGCCAGTGCCGGGAGCGCAAACAGTGGGATCATTGCCTCGGGCCTTGACCTTGTGGTGCTTCTTCACAGGCTCGTAGGTGCCAGTCTTGTAGTCGGGGCACCAGGAAGAACCACAAGCGTCCTTGGTACAGCAACCACGGAAGCCGTTGCTGCAGCTCTGGAAATAGCCAGTGCCCGATTCACATTGACCGTCAGGAAGCTTCTTTGTGGGGGGAGAAGGCTTGGGCTTCCAGTGGTCGTCATGTTCCTCCTCCTGAGGCTCCCACTGGTCATCATCTCCCTCCTCAGGCTCGGTGACGAAATAAGGATCGCAAGTCTTGGGGACGTAGTCGGGGCACCAAGCCACAGCACAAGGGTCAGATCTGCAGTAACCACGGAAGCCGTTGTTGGCGCAGACGTAGTAAGAACCAGTTCCCTGGCACTCAACTTGAGCCTTGTGATGCTCCTTGGTAGGGCCAGCAGAAGCAAGGCCAGAAATGGCGACGAGAGCAAAGATGGCAGAATGCATTGTTGATGTTGTAAGCTTGACTTGACAGTTTATAAAAGGGGGAGTCGAAAGAATTAGCTGCTGTTTGGAAAGCACACGAAGTGAGGCAGACGACTGATAAGAAGCGAAGGTTGTAAGGAAATAGACCTGACAAAAGAAATAAGGAAATAAGAAAAAAGAAAAGGAAATTTGGTATTGTTGATTTGCTGTTTTGTGTTGTGATGAGGAAAGGAAAAGTCATCTAGAGGCGCGGCGTCCCTCTCTACTTATACAAAATAGTCAACCACCATTCTTCAAAGCTTACATACATGAAGCTCTCCCGTTATTCAACATCATCTACTACGCCCTCCCCGACTTCCGACTCTCAGCGGAGGAGGCTATGGCATCTCACAGCCCTTGCTGGTCCATTGCTTACACCAGACTAACCGAGTGTAGATGGCTGTCAGCCGTCACATCGTTTTCGACACTAAATCGAGATTACGGTAGCTTCCACTCAGCCCCCCAGTAAGATGCTCCAGCTGATTCTTAGCCCTATTTTAAGCTTAAGAAACGCAGACCAAGTCCAAGTAAGGTTGGACCGCAGCAAGACTGTAACTGGAGCGTCCGGGGTCTGGACTCTCCTCACAAGGCATTGTCACAGCCCTACTATGCCATGTGCACTCTGGGATGGCTATAGCCTTTGCCCTAAGTCGGTTGCGTCAAAGCTGTCAGAGGCCGGTCTCACCATTTCACAGTGGTTGTGGATGGTCAAACTTGAGGGTTATTGGGTAATGACTGCAAAGTCACTCGTGGTTAGATCTTACTGGGTTGTGTAATGGTAGTTGTTCGGTATCTCGGCACGTAACGTCTGAGGCATTAGTCTAGCCCCTCAAAGGATACTTGTTCCTCTGTACTCTACCAGATACTATCAGATCGTGGGACTTTGTGTTTCTGACATGGAATCCTACCGAATCTAATTACAGCATGTAAGAATGGCGGAGCAGCTCACAATAGCTATATGTCTTGCTACTGCTTATGCCCAGAGTGTCGGGTTTCCAGCTCACACTCATCACTCGAGCTGCTAGTCCATCGGGTCATCGGCCTATCATTTTCCAGGTGTGACAAACAGCTTAGCTTAAGCTCAGCTTACTCTTTGTACAGCGTTTCCCAGCTCGAGCCTGGAATGAGCGGTCAATGGCCCTCGTCCGCTCAACGCCATGGCTGATAATACAACACTGCTGAGAACGGATATGTCCGAGTCCGGTGACATGATGCATGATACATAGCCTGCAAGTTCTTTAGGTTTAGAGAGATTCCCCGAATAATCCAGTTATCCCACTCAGCGTGAGGCCTCGGGTCATGGTGACAGTTAGCCAAAAACACCGGCATCTTCCAGAGACAGTTTTGAATTCCTACTAACGTACCTGCTTACCTACGCCCTCAAAATTGGCGCCAACTGTGACTTCTGAGGCTTTGTTTGAATTCACATGCGGATATTGAGGGACGCTAATTCAGAACGGCCCCATGCTAGGGATGATGTCGGCTTGGTCGAGGTTCGCGGTTACACGCTTCCTGGATATGGGTATGGGCAAGTCAATGATCTCAACCTTTTTAGTATATCTTGTTGAAATCTTGAGCCGAGTCGCATTCAATATGCTCAGAAATACATATTCGGATGTTTTTGCTCCATCTCCTTAGCCTTGCTTGAACTCCCAACAGATGGTGAAGATGTCGGTCCGCCGCTCCCTATCCCGTCACCGTCGTCAGGATCTGTCAAAGTCATGTCAACTTGATCAGATCTCACAATATGGTCGTTTCTCTCGAGAGGCTCTACATCAGGTGACGTTACTGGTGCCGACATGTCCTGGTCCACCCGGGTAAAACCAGTGCACGAGGCTGGTGAATCTGTCAACTCCAACCTGCTTTGATACCATGCCCTTAAATCATCCATAGACTTCAAAGGCATGCTTTCCCATTCTTTTACCCGGTCATTCTTTCTTGTAGATGGCTGTTTGAGCGAAGCCCTTGTGTTGCTAGGCGCATCGATAGACTGGATGAGCCGAAAGAGAGCTTCCTCAGTTTCGGCCAGGCGTGCTTCCAGTCTTGTGATAAATCCCACGGGCATTCCCCTGGCACCTTATCAGCTTTCTCATAGCAAGGGTATAGCATCAGCTTGTACCTCCTATTCTGTTCGGGATAGTGGCAGCTCGCGGGATCGTGGCTGCATTGTAGGCAATGTGGTCTTTGTAGAATATCAGCTTCCTTCACTAGATGCTTGCTGCATGAGATAGAACTCTGGACAACCAACAATTGTCGATCACACTAGCGAGACTGCGTTAGCCAGGGGAATAGATTTGTATAGGCTCTAATCTCACCTTGCGTTTGCGCTGTCGACAGTAACTGCAGGCAATTGGATTCAACTGCCTCTCAACCTCTTTGTCGGATAATTCATCGGCCGCCATATACGACCAAATCAAGACTGACGTTAATTAATCCTTGCGACGATCAGTATTTGCCGTTAATCGTCTTGTTTTCTAGCATCGAACGTTGTACTCTCCACATCGAGACAACAGACCTAACATAATTCACTCGGCGTCGGGGTTTTCTTTGTCCGACGCGGCACTAAACAAGGTACTGTACCTCAGTAGTTACACTCGGCAATTCGTCCCTCTGGCGCTGTTCTAACCTGAGTAAGGCGATCAAAGGCGATCAAAGTCTACGCTACCTAGGTACCTAGGTAGGTAGAGTGCTGCCATCAAAAGAAAGGGAGGGTCAAGGTGACTTAAGTGATCCTCACTGAGCAAGAGCTGGGAAGCAATAGGTGCACAGC